>ML790818.1:239820-255001 GCA_009831015.1 Picea engelmannii | reverse complement strand
GGAAAAATTCTCCATCATTTCGTCCCTCTGTCGGGTGAGAGCTTGCTCAAGCAATAGACTGATAGGATCGTCTGCTCCGTCATTTTTCTTTTCTTCTGCCATTGAGTATTTCTTGGGTGTGTGAGAGAGATTTTCCTCAAGAGAGACAAGATTGAGACCCAAATTGCTATACTCGGACGTCGTCGGGGACATGCACTGAAAAATGATCAAGAGAAGCTTGCTCTGATACCACTGACCCGGATTATTTTTGGCACGAAATGAGAGTGGAGATATAATAAAGAAATGCACAGAAATATCGCGTATATCCAATAATATAACATAAATGTATCAGAGATGCAACCATAAATGCAGATATACATTAATACACGATTTATTTTAATGAAATAAATGTACAGAGACTCTAAAATACAGAGTGAAAGACTCGCTAGAATGGTGGCAGCTTATCTTTGAGAAGAGATGTGACGGCTACTCGCATCCATGAGAAGATGATTACAATGAGGCTCTGAAGGCATTTTTACAATAAAAATGAATTCCAAGAGTCCTAGGCATCCAAAAACATAACGCTAGGAGATGAAGTGCCCAATGTCATGTGGGCCCCGTTTGGGTAAGTGAGTACATCAACTTCCCGGGGTCGTAACGTTTGCATACAATCTCCGTTTTAGGCGTGTGATAGCTCGTTGGAAAGGTATCGTCGAGGATATTTATTTTGGGGGATAAATTATGCCTTTGGATATCATTTAGAACCTATATATCAAAAATCCTTCATTTGGACCCTTAAAATGGCCCCGATAGTTAAAACCTGCAAAAAATAGTAAATTGCCAAAATTGCCAGAAAACTGTTTTGAGACATTTGGAAAAGGTGGGTGGCCACTGATATCCACCTGGATCACTCTGGGTCATCTTGGATATCAATGAAAGTGGTTATTTTGGTCGTGGCACGGGTGCAGGGAGTGGAATATGCAAGGCGTTGTGGGTTCATGGTTTTGTTCGGCGAAACCCTAGTTCTGGCCTTCCTCAGCAATGGTTCAATTCCAAGCACAATGCCCAAGATATGGTTAACCTGTGCACCTGATAGCATGACATTGTCTGGCAGATTACAAAGGCCTAATATTTCTCTCCACACCAACTGTTGTGTCTCTTCTTCCTCCTCGAAGTCGATCTGTACCAGAGCATCTAGCTTTTTCTACTCGGGGCCTGAGCTCGGTTCCTCTCCTGCTTCCTTGTATTTTTTCTTGAGCATCTCGGAAGGAAAAATGTAATGCATTCTTTTTTTACGCAGCCTGTGTTTAACTCCTGGCCATGACATGAGCTCCTTGTCGAAAGCTTGCTCATCCAAATAGAATGGTAGCAGCCATGTGTGGAAATTTTCCTGGCTGGCATGTCTTGGCCAGATGCATGTGTTGTGCCAATTCATGCTGAAGGTGGTGTTCCTCGTGTTTCTATTGAGGATATCTTGTGGTATGCGTAGCCTTTTCATTGCATATATCATAGCCTTATACCATTTAGAAAATTCTACGTTGTTGAGTGTTGTGTGCTCTGAGTCTGGTCTGGACTGCCATGGCTAGAACATCTTCGTCAGGCACCCTTTATCTAGTATTGTCGGTTTTCTTCCCACTGGTGACTTCCATTTGAGCATTGTGAATGCCACAAGTAGGTATCCATAGGTAAAGGTGCCTCCTTTCTCCTGTGACTCCTCGCAAGCTACTAGTAGTTCCTCCAGCAGGAAACTACACCAATTGAACACTGCTCCCTAATTACAGAAGTCAGCGACTGATAGAGCATCTAAAGTGCATTCTCCCTTATAATAGGACCTCATAACCTTATTGGCTATGATATAGCAGCCAATCTAGACTGTCTTGGGCAGTATTGTCTCAATGACTATTGTGCATACGCCTCGCTTAGTGTTAAAATTCTCGTACAGGCTAAGCTCACCTTTCTTCTTCCCATGCTTGTCAGGGTCCTGAAATCCCTTCGACACATCCTCTCCTTTGGAGGATAGTCTAGTGAGTTGCTAGATATATTTTGAATGGATTGGATATCGCTTATCCATCCATAGGCTTCTGTCATGCACTCTTCTTATCAAAAATTTCGTGCAGCACACAATTTCGCCTGTGGTGCCAAAGACTGGTAAGTCTCCGAGGTTCATGATGGTGGAGTTAAACATATTGATGAACTCCTTTTTCGATATAAAGTGCATATCTCTAGTTGCATCTGGGGCTAACTCCCAAAAGACGTCTGGATTCATCTGTGGGAACAAAGATGAATCTGTGAGGTCAAGGTCGAGCAACTTAACATGATCTACATTCCCTTTGAGGTCACCTTCGATCTCAACCCAGGAGTCGTAGAGCTCGTCTGGTACTACTTCGTTCGTCATGGCGCTTTGGCTTGTTGTGGCTCTCAACATTTGCACTTATGTGGTAGAGAAGAGCTAGGCTATGTCTTAGGCTTTTGAAATGGTCCCAACTGGTTCGTACTGCTGAGTGTGGAAATGACTATGATCGTTTTAGAAACAATACATTCTCGGTTGGGTTATGAGAGTCTTATGTCTGGCTTAACGGGTAAGTTTTAGCAATAATTGCTCCTCATCATGACTGTATGGACGCAACAGGGCGTGAGTTGTCTAACGAGACGGTTGAATCAAGGTAAATCCTATTGGGTAATCTTGGTATTTACTCCTTTGAGTGGAATAGGGATGTGGCCGAACTGAGACCTTTCTGTTTGACGGGTGCGTGTTTCGGCACAAAATTCAATGGCATCTTGGCATAATCCAGCTTTATGGCTTAACGAGTGACAATCAAGGTACCAGAATGACAATAAAGGTTGTGACTAGACTGAGTTTGCATGGCCTTTAACTCATATTGGATTTGGATTCATGGTGCCTCCGACCACAAAGGATGTCTCTGTCATCCTTAATGACTGTTATTACTGGACTTTCTCATGCTTCAGGTCCTGTACTTCTGAGTCATTAATTCTGTATCAACCAACACTTAAACAAAACAAATGAACTATGTATTATGGCACAACACTACGCACATGGACATTATTAATGGAATTTACAAAAATTTTAGAAAGAAAATGAAACTCAAATCTAACTATTGTACAAGCTTCGCTGGATTGGAGCGACTGCCCTTCTTCTCAATTTCGAGATAGGTAGGGCTTCAGGCGAGTGTTATTCACCCATCCCGATCGTAGAAGACCATCCAGTTGCATGAGTCAGACAACTCTTGATGGTCAGATCTCCACAACTATGAAAGGTCCCAACCAGTGCATACGCATCTTGCCAGGGTGCATCTGGTATCGATTATCGTAGAGTAACACCTTGTCCCCTTGTGTAAATACCTTGGTTTTAATGTGGCGGTCGTGCCAATATTGTTTCTTTCCTTTTCAACGGAATGATGGAATTCTACCAGAAATATGGTTTCTTCAAGTTCTTGTAGCTCCAAAAGTCTATGCACCACTGATTCTTCGTCTATCATATGTGTGGCTCGTGCAATATATAGACTTGGGGTGATGAACTCTACGAGAACCACTGCCTCTTTTCCGTAAACCAACTGGAACATTGTGTATCTCTAGATTTTCTTTGTGGTTGTCCTGTAGGCCCATAGTACCGCTGGAACGCTATCATCCCAGTCCTCTCGATTTGCACAACAGAATTTTGTTAGTCCCTTTTCATGGATTTTGTTGAAGGCTTCGACTGTTCCGTTGGCCTGTGGGTGGTATGGACTGCTCTTGTGATGTTGAATCATAAATTCTACGGTAAGTGTTGCTATAGTGATGCTAATGAAGTGAGCTCCCTGATTGCTGGTTAGGCTCCTGGGACATCCAAAGCGGGTAATGCTATTCTCGAATATGAATCTGGCAGCAGTATCCGTCGAACAATCCTGTACCGCTACTGCTTCAGCCCAACGAGTAAGGTATTTGGTTGTGGTAATGATGTACCTTTCCTTTGAATGTTTTGTTGTAGGGTTTATTGGTCCAACGAAGTCAACTACCCATTTCTCAAATTCCTGTAGAGCTCTAACTGGTTGCAGTGGTAGTTCATCGCGGCGTGAAGGCTTGGCCACCCTTTGACAAACATCACACAATCTAGCATAAGCTTTTGCATCCTTGAAAAGTGTTGCCCACCAAATTCCTGCCTGGAGAAATTTTTGTGTCATTGCCTTTCCTCCTACGTGGCCACCTGCAATTCCACTGTGGCATTCCCAGAGTGCATCCTTCCTTTCGTGGTCCAGGACACATCATCTAAGGATGTTTTCTAGTCCTAGTTTATAAAATTTCCCAGCGATCAGCTGATAGTCTGCTGCTCTGACGACCATATGGTGATTCTAGGTTGCGGAATATGTTTCAGGGCATGCCCCTGTGCTGAGAAATATTTCTATGTCCTCCAGGTATTCTAGTATGGCCTCGATCCTGAATAAATCTACGTCTGGGAGCTGGTCATCCACTGCTCTGCCTCTTTCTCCTGACTCTAGTCTGGATAGATGGTCGTGTCCGACGTTGCATTGTCCTAGCTTGATGATGACTCAAAAGAAAATTCCTGAAATAACAACAACCATATACAAATTCTCCCTTCCAACACAGGTTTGTTAACTAAATTTTTTAATGATGAATGATTAATAAAAAAATTGAAATGAGACCCTAACAGATAGTGTCTAAATTTTTGTAAATCGTAGATCATTGCTAAGCCTTCCCATTCTGTCGTTGTGTAGTTGTGCTCTGCTTGCGACATATTTCGACTCACAAATTATATAGGGTGATCCATAGCTCCATCTCCTGGTTGGGTTAAGATAGCTCCTAAGGCAATTCCTAAAGCATCTACATGAACATGAAATTCCTTCTCCCAGTTTGGGAATATCAAAATTGATGTTGTAATGAGTTTCTCCTTAAGTGTCTCAAAATCTTTGTCACATTCAGGAGTCCATCGAAACATTTCAGCCTTTCTCAGGAGGTTTTCCAGAGGTGCAGTAATGTTGGCATATCTTCGAATAAACCTGTGATAGTAACTTGTGTGTCCGAGTGTGGAGCACAGATGTTTAGCACTCATAGGTGCGGCATATTCACAATTACCGCAACTTTAGCTGGGTCTACCAATACTCCTTCTCGATAGACTATGTGGCTCAATAGATTTCCATGTGGCACACAGAAGATACACTTCCTGAGATTTAATGAGATTTGAAATTCTCAGCATCTGTCGAACATTAGCCTTAGCAATGCTACATGTTCCTTAAGGAGGCTATATATTGTCCAATCATCCATATAGACTTCTATGAACTTGTGAATGAACTCTCTAAAGGATGCTATCACAATCCTAGAGAAAACTGCAGGGGTGTTCTTTAAACCAAATGGCATCACATTATATGCAAAAGATCCCCATTCAATAATGAAGGTGGTTTTTCTCTTGTCCTCTTTAGCAATCCTAACTTGATGGTATCCTGAAAATATATCTGTAAATGAGCATGCTTCCTTCCCCACAACCTATTCTAGGACCTCATCGGTAAAGGATGTTGGGAAAGGTTCGTGCACACAGGCAGAGTTGAGGCTTTTGTAGTCCACACAGACTCTAATATACTCGGTGTCTTTCTTGCTTTGAATGACTATCAGGCTGACCCATTATGCTTCTTCTACCGAAAAAATGAGACCTGCTTCTAACATTTTATCAATCTCCTTCTTAACTTTCCCTTTTACTCTTGGGTTAAGATGGTATGGCCTATGTCTGATAGGCTTGGGTCCTAGTTTTAACTCAATCTTCATTTCTCCCAAAACTCCTTTG
Organism: Picea engelmannii; assembly: GCA_009831015.1. Lineage (NCBI taxonomy): Eukaryota > Viridiplantae > Streptophyta > Pinopsida > Pinales > Pinaceae > Picea > Picea engelmannii. The sequence goes on along the minus strand of ML790818.1, from coordinate 249,231 downwards.
ATTCCATTTAATTCTGAAAAAGTCTTTGGGAACAAATCTTCATATTCCCGTAGTAAACTCTATATTTCCTGACTGGTTTTCTCATCCCAGTAATTGCCCACCAAATCTATTTTGGGTTTCTCTTCAGTCCCTATGTTGAGTCTCTGCAATTTTAATGGGTGATTGTAGGAACTATCGTTCTGGCTAGGTATGGTGTTTTGGATTTCTATGTTCCCCTCGGTCTCTTGGATGGTTAGGTTTATCAATTCTTCTAATTCGTCTAGGCTTTCTGAAGATTTGCTAATATGTTAGCATTCTATAGGCTTTTCGATCAAGGGTAAGTGGAGTTTAGTCTGAAGTTCTTGGGTATGCTTGGGACACACTACAAAGTCTGATCTCTTATCATTATTGGCTATAAAAGGAAGTTCTTTAATCTTTTGCAGGACTAGTTCAAGCTCATGATACTTACTTGTAAAGGAGAATTCTTTGCAGAATTGAGTTTCCAGTGTTTGCTAATCATTGGTTTGTCTTCTGGTTTCCTCCTATATAAACCAAGCTTTTGGTATTGGGCCTAGAGAATGGGGAAATACCTTAACCTAGAAGTGAGAGGGTATCTCTGCAGCCTGCCACTGTGTCACGCACTGTTGAATGTATATTCTAGGGTCTGATTCTCCATTGAACAGTTGCGCAGCATGGAGATATATCTGTATCTTTGATTCCAGTTGTTCCCTATTCCCAAATCTGTACTTGATATCTTGCTTCACCTCTTCCCAAGTTCTGAGTGCAACTTTATGTATGGCCCACCATCTGGCGGGGTTGTTCTGAAAAGCTATGTCTAGTATCAAGATTCATTGATCCTCTCTCACATCCTCTTCCATGCTCTACAATAATTTCTCTATGTCTGAGGTGCCATCATAAACTGGGTGTTTCCTAACTTCAGTCCCAATCCACCTGGTCATTCTGATAGTTGCGCATCTTCTTGAGAATCTTTCGTGCGAACCTTGTTGCCAACTATCGAAATCCAGTTATGAGTCTTCGTCTGTTGATTGTATACTTCTCCAGATTACTGATCCATCTGTAGTAAGGTTTATATAATCATTTCTTGTCCCAGCTGTTACAGTGTACAACTGGTCTAGGTCTTCTCCTTCCATATTATTGTCTATTGGTTATGTGTACCTGGGTCCTACATATGGATCCAAAGGTTGAACTACCTTGATTCCCACAGGTTCGAAAGTCATGGTGTCTTTTTTTAAGTCGACTACTGCATTATTTTCGTAGGCCCAATCGATGCCAAGTATCATAGGGTAGGGATCCTTGTCTCCCATGATCTCAATGACTTCAAAGTCAGCCACTATTTTTACTCCTGCTACATCAATTTCCACATTCTCCAATATTCCTTTGGGAAAGATGAAGTATTGGTTTTCCATTCTTAATTGAATTGGGGAATATGTTAGTCTTGGTTTCCCTAAGGCTTCTCAAGTATTCTTGGGTAGAATGTTCACATATGACCCTAGGTCCAACATGACGTCTTTAATTTAGAAGTTGTCTAACTGGGCTACCAGTTGAAATTATTTTCCGGTTCTTACTTTTCTTCGTTGCACTCTCTGAGTATTATTTTCATGTTCTTACTTTTCTTATTACCTTGTAGTATTATCTTCTGCATCTGTTCCTGTAGTTGCCGAGGTTATTTTTTTGCTTCTTGTTGGGCTTGTTGTAGCTTTGCTTGTATTTTCTCAGAGCGGGTAGCGTGTTGTGTCCATGCTTCTTTTAACTTCTCGCTTATCTTGTTGGCTTCGAGTAGATCGAGCGCAAACTTCTGGATCTTCGACCATGCTTCTGCAAGTTTTTCCTGGACTTTTTCCAATTTGCACTGGGCTAGGATTCTATCACGTTTTTCCTCCATTCTACATGTTTTTTCAACTAACTGTTCTTTCCTGGCGAGCTTGGATGAGCTCTCGACTTCCTAGAGTTGTTGCTCTAGTTGGTCCTTTGAGGCTCTGATTAGCCCAAATAATTGTGATGCTGACCACTATACCAGGTTGGTAGCTGAAGGAGATACATCAATGGGTGCTCTCATCTGTAAAGGGATTTCACTGGCCATTGAGTGGTCTGAACGGGTTTCTACCTCCTCCTCCGTTGGTGGCACTGGTGTAATCCTCAATCTTAGATCTTTGGGCAGAAGCATCGTGACCTTTGTTCTTGTTATGCAGAGCTGCATCAATCCTACACATTGTTGGGGGTTCTTGAGGACTTTCTCCATTTGCGCTTGCATGGTTGTCGTATCCTGCTCCATTGTTGATTCTGGCTCATTGTGCGCATCTGGTATCTCTGTGTCCTATGGTACTTCTGCATCATGCATCGTGATTTCTTGGGCATCCTCACCCTTGGGTGGTGAGGTGATTTGCTGGTTACGGTCGGGTTCTGGCTCTTCTCTACTTCAGGCGGCTTCTTCCTATGTTGAAGACACCGGTTTTTGTTCCTGCGTGCTGAGATTCATAACATCTAGCATCATACTTTCCTCGAGGCTTCGTGGTCAGGGTTGGGAATTTATGAGCTGGGCTTGGGGGATCCTCTGGTTGTTTGTGGGGTTTGTCATCCCTCTGTCTCTGGGTTTTTGAACTGCATAGGCTCTGAGGTTTTGGTCTGATGTGGGGTGGCGGTGAGGAGGTTTGGTAGTTGGAGTGGTGGTGGAGGCTTCTCAATGCTAAGTGTAGATGGAATTGCTTCAGGCTCTGTGATCCGGATTATTTTCGGCACGAAATGAGAGTGGATATATAATAAGGAAATGCACAGAGATATCACGTATATCCAATAATATATTAGAAATGTATCAGAGATGAAACCATAAGCGTAGATATACAGTAATACATGATTTCTATTAATAAAATAAATGTACAGAGACTGTAAAATACAGAGTGAAAGACTTGCTAGAATGGTGGTAGCTTATCTCTAAGAAGAGATGTGACGGCTACTCGCATCCATGAGAAGATGATTTTAATGAGTCTCTGAAGGCCTTTTTACAATAAACAGGAATGACAAAATTCCTAGGCATCCAAAAATCAAACCCTAGGAGATGAAGCGCCAAAAATCATGTGGGCCCCGTTTGGGTAAGTGAGTACATCAACTTCCCGGGGTCGTAACATTTGCATATGATATCCATTTTAGGCGTGTGATAGCTTGTTGGAAAGGTATCATCAAGGAGATTAATTTTGGGGGCTCAGTCATGCCTTTGGATATCATTGAGAACCTCTATCTCGAAAATCCTTCATTTGGAACCTCAAAATAACCCCGGAAGTTAAAACCTGCTAAAAATAGTAAATTGCCAAAATTGCCAGAAAACTGTTTTGAGCCATTTGGAAAAGGTGGTTGGCCACCGATATCCACCTAGATCAATCCTCCCTCCTTAGGAATGAATTATCTCCATTGCGTTGCTTTCCCGGGGGAGAGGGGAAAGCGATTGTTGAATCTGAATCTTGGTGATCTGCTTGCCTTGCTAGAGAGGTGGCATTGCTTAGCTTGTTGAAGGCTATCACGAGCCTTTGGCTGGAAGGTTTGGATATTTTTAACTAGTATGGATATTTTAGATGACTATGTGCAGAAGGAATCTTTGTGCTTTGTTGCAACCTTGTTGACATGCTTCTGTTGGATAGAAGGTGCTTGGGCCGAAGCTGTGGTGGTTGAAGTATCCTTCTGTTCACCTTTTAAACAGATTGTGAAGAAGTTGAATTTTGCAGTATGAGATACTACCTCGCAGCAGTGTTTAGGTGGGGCAGTAGTTGGAACTACCTCTGCTATTCTGTAGAGATGACCCCCCAAAGTAACAATGACACTATGAGGTCGAGACTCATAAACAACATGGCGTCTCCACATATATGGTTGGCCCAAGAGAACATCACATACATCCAATGGGGAAACATCACATAATACCTCATCCTTGAAGGGCTAGATGTTGTATGACAATCGACACTGTTGTTTGACACAAAGATCTCGTCCTTGGCGAAGCCACCCAATGCTGTATGGTTGCGGGTGTGGTGTTGTCGACAATCCCAACTGTTTTACGACCTCTGCTGACATGAGGTTCTTCTGGCTTCCACTATAAACAATAAAATGCAGTGGGGTCCCCTTCACCCACATCTGTGAATGAGAAAGGCGCTCCCCCTCTCCTAGAAGTGCTGGTTCTTCTAGTTGAATTGTTGTGGTTGTGACAATAGCAGTGGGGTTTGTGTCAATGATCTGTCCTTTACCAGTATTTTCATAATAGGATTCTGAATCAGGATTTGACTCCTTGTCTTTGATCTCAACCACCAATGAATATTTTAGGCGACATTAATTGGTGTTCTGCCAGGGGATTTTGTGGAAATCACACCATTTTTCGGTGTCCTTCTTTGTCTTCTCGTGACCCTTCTTTTCTTGTGTCTTGGACTGGTTTTCAGGAAGCTATATGTTAGGGTTGTATTTATCATAATTTGGATGTTGCAGATTTGCAGGCCCAGAATCCCAATTGTTTTGGTGCTTAAATTTATGCTCAATTTTAACAGCATATCGATAAGCAGCACTGAGTGATGAGATGTCCATAAAATCCATTTCAGTTTGGATGTATCTATGTAGAGCCCCATGCTATTTCAGAACCAAATGTCGCTCAGAGTCTTTGATACCTAGCTTGGTGAGCAAGGTATGGAAGGTATTGGTGAAATCTGGAACTACTTGGCCCCTCTCTTGCCGCAGTGTGGTCCATCTCATGAACTGTTCCTCATAGTTGCCAATAGGGTAATATTGTTCCTTTACCACATCCACAAAAAAATCCCAAGTGGGATCGGCCCCATATATTCCAGACTCCTCTGTGAAAATTTTCTCCCAGTAAGTTTCCCACCAATGTTTGACATGAGGGAGATCTTTAAGGAGCGTGAAGGTGATCTTTTCTTTGTCGAAAAAATTGTGAACAGAGAAATAACCTTCTAGCAGAGTTAACCATTTTTCTAGGGCTTTTGCATCTATCTGTCCTTCAAATATAGGAATATCAAAATTAACTTGTACCTTGAAAGGAAAGGTTCCTCCAAAGTGGTCTCTTGATGAAGATGCACCTGATGCTATCGGCAAGCATTTAAGGATGTGGGCAAAATTCTCCATCATTTCGTCCCTCTGTCGCGTGAGAGCTTGCTCAAGCAACAGACTCATAGGATCGTCTGCTCCGTCATTTTTCTTTTCTTCCTCCATTGAGGATTTCTTTGGTGTGTGAGAGAGATTTTCCTCAAGACAGACAAGCTCGAGACCCAACTTTCTATACTCGAACGTCATCGGGTACATGCACTGAAAAACGATCAAGAGCAACCTGCTCTGATACCACTGATCTAGATTATTTTCGGCACGAAATGAGAGTGGAGATATAATAAGGAAATGCACAGAAATATCGCGTATATCCAATAATATAACATAAATGTATCAAATATGCAACCATAAATGCAGATATATAGTAATACACGATTTATATTAATGAAATAAATGTACAGAGACTATAAAATACAGAGTGAAAGACTCGCTAGAATGGTGGCAGCTTATCTCTGAGAAGAGATGTGACGGCTACTCGCATCCATGAGAAGATGATTACAATGAGGCTCTAAGGCATTTTTACAATAAAAAGGAATGCCAAAAGTCCTAGGCATCAAAAAACCTAACCCTAGGAGATGAAGCGCCCAAATTCATGTGGGCCCTGTTTGGGTAACTGAGTACATCAACTTCCCGGGGTCGTAACTTTTGCATATGATCTTCGTTTTAGGCGTGTGATAGCTCGTTGGAAAGGTATCATCGAGGAGATTCATTTTGGGGGATAAATTATTCCTTTGGATATAATTTAGAACCTCTATCTCAAAAATCCTTCATTTGGACCCTCAAAATGGCCCCGGAAGTTAAAACCTGCTAAAAATAGTAAATTGCCAAAATTGCCAGAAAACTGTTTTGAGCCATTTGGAAAAGGTGGGTGGCCACCGATATCCACCTAGATCACTCTGGGTCATCCTGGATATCAATGAAAGTGGTTATTTTAGTTGTGGCATGGGTGCGGGGAGTGGAATATGCAAGGGGTTGTGGGTTTAGGGTTTTGTTCGGCGAAACCCCAGTTCTGGCCTTCTTCAACAATAGTTCAGTTCCGAGCACAACGCCCAAGATCTGGTTAACCTGTGCACCTAATAGCACGACATTGTCTGGAGGCTTACGATGGCCTGATATTTCCCTCCGCACCAACTACTGTGTCTCTTCTTCCTCCTCGAAGTCGGTCTGTACCGGAGCGTCTAGCTTTTTCTGCTCGGGGCCTGAGCTCGGTCCCTCTCCTGCTTCCTTGTATTTTTTCTTGAGCATCTCGGAAGGAAAAATGTAATGCATTCTTGTTTTATGCAGGCCATGTTTAACTCCTAGCCATGACATGAGCTCCTTGTCGAAAGATTTCTCATCCAAATAGAACGGTAGCAGCCGTGTGTGGAAATTTTCCCAGTTGGCATGTCTCGGCCAAATGCATGTGTTGTGTCGATTCATGATGAAGGCGGTGTTCCTTATGTTTCTATTGAGGATCTATTGTGGTATGCGCGGCCTTTGCGTTGCATCTATCATAGCATTATACCATTTGGCAAATTCTGCGTTGTTGAGTGCTATGTTCTCTGAGTCTGGTCTAGACTGCCATGGATAGAACATCTTCGTCAGGCACCCTTTATCTAGTATTATCGGTTTTCTGCCCACAGGTGACTTCCATTTGAGCATTGTGAATTCCACAAGTAGGTATCCATAGGTAAAGGTGCCTCCTTTCTCCTGTGACTCCTCGCAAGCTACTAGTAGTTCCTCCAGCATGAAACTACACCAATTGAACACTGCTCCCTAATTGCAGAAGTCGACGACTGATAGAGCATCTAAAGTGCATTCTCCCTTATAATAGGACCTCATAAACTTGTTGGCTATGATATAGCAGCCAATCTAGACTGTCTCGGGAAATATTGGCTCAATGACTGTTGTGCGTATGCCTCGCTTAGTGTTAAAATTCTCGTACAGGCTAAGCTCACCTTTCTTCTTCCCATGCTTGTCGGGGCCCTGAAATCCCTTCGACACATCCTCTCCTTTGGAGGATAGTCTAGTGAGCTGCTGGATATCTTTTGCATGGATTGGATATCGCTTATCCAACCATAGGCTTCTGTCGTGCACTCTTCTTATCAAAAATTTCGTGTAGCGTGCGATTTCGCCTATGGTGCCAAAGACTGGTAAGTCTCTGAGGTTCATGATGGTGGAGTTAAACATATTGATGAACTCCTTTTTTGGTATAAAGTGCATATCTCTAGTTTCATATGGAGCTAACTCCCAAAAGACATATGGATGTATCTGTGGGAACAAAGATGAATCTGTGAGGTCAAGGTCAAGAAACTTAACGTGCTCTACATTCCCTTTGAGGTCACCTACGATCTCAAGCTGGGGGTCGCAGAGCTCGTATGGTACTACTTCTTTCTTCATGGCACTTCGGCTTGTTGTGGCTCTTGGCATTTGCACTTCTGTGGTAGAGAAGAGCTAGGCTATGTCTTAGGCTTTTGAAATGGTCCCAACTGGTTCATACTGTTGAGTGTGGAAATTACTATGATCATTTTAGAAACAATACATTCTCGGCTGGGTTATAAGATTCTTATGTCCGACGAGATGGTTGAATCAAGGTAAATCCTATTGGGCAATCTTGGTATTTACTCCTTTGAGTGGAATAGGGACATGGCCAAATTGAGACCTTTCTGTTTGATGGGTGCGTGTTTCGGCCCAAAATTCGATGGAATCTTGGCATAATTCGACTTTATGGATTAACGGGTGATAGTCGGGGTACCGAAATGGCAATAAAGGTTGTGACTAGACTAGTTTTACGTGGCCTTTAACTCATAGTGGATTTGGATTCATGGTGCCTTTGACCACAAAGGTTGTCCCTGTCATCCTTAATGATTGTTATTACTAGACTTTCTCATGCTTCAGGTCCTGTACTTCTGATTCGTTAATTCTGTATCAACCAACACTTAAACAAAACAAATGAACTATGTATTAAGGCACAACACTACGCACATGGACATTATTAATGGAATTTACAAAAATTTTAGAAAGAAAATGAAACTCAAATCTAACTATTGTACAAGCTTCGTTGGATTGGAGTGACTGCCCTTCTTCTCAATTTCGAGATAGGTAGGGCTTCAGGCGAGTGCCATTCACCCATCCCAGTCGTAGCAAACCATCCAGTTGCATGAGTCAGACAACTCTTGATGGTCGGATCTCCGCAACTATGAAGGGTCCCAACCAGTGCATATGCAGCTTGCCAGGGTGCATCTGGTATCGATTATCGTAGAGTAACACCTTGTCCCCTTGTGTAAATGCCTTGGATTTAATGTGGCGGTCGTGCCAATATTTTTTCTTTCCTTTTCAACCGACTGATGGAATTATGCCAGAAATCTGGTTTCTTCGAGTTCTTGTAGCTCCACAAGTCTCTGCGCCATTGATTCTTCGTCTATCATACATGTGGCTCATGCAATATATATAATTGGGGTGATGAACTCTGCGAGAACCACTGCCTCTTTTCCGTAAACCAACTGGAACGGTGTGTATCTCTATATTTTATTTGTGGTTGTCCTATAGGCCCATAGTACCACTGGAACTCTATCATCCCAGTCCTCTCGGTTTGCACAACAAACTTTTGTTAGTCCCTTTTCCAGGATTTTGTTGAAGAGTTCGACTGTTTCGTTGGCCTGTGGGTGGTATGGACTGCTCTTGTGATGTTGAATCAGAAATTCTACGGTAAGTGTTGCTATAGTGATGCTAATGAAGTGAGCTCCCTGATCGTTGGTTAGGATCTTGGGATATCCAAAGCGGGTAATGATATTCTTGAATATGAATCTGGCAGCAGTATCCGTTGAACAATCTTGTACCGCTGCTGCTTCGGCCCAATGAGTAAGGTATTTGGTTGCGGTAATGATGTACCTTGCCTTTGAATGTTTCGTTGTAGGTTTAATTGGTCCCTTGAATTCAACTGCCCATTTCTCAAATTCCTGTAGAGCTCTAACTGGTTGCACTGGTAGTTCATCGCAGCGTGACGGCTTGGCCACCCTTTGACAAACATCACATGATCTAGCATAAGATTTTGCATCCTTGAAAACTGTTTCCCACCAAATTCCTTCCTGGAGAACTTTTTGTGTTGTTGCCTTTCCTCCTACGTGGCCACCTGCAATTCCACTGTGGAATTCCCAGAGTATATCCTGCCTTTCGTGGTCCAGGACACATCAACTGAGGATGTTTTCTAGTCCTAGTTTATAAAATTTCTCGGCGATCAATTGATAGTCTGTTGCTCTGACGACCATATGTTGTTTCTGGGTTGCGGAATATGTTTCAGGGCATGCCCCTGTGCTGAGAAAGATTTCTATGTCCTCCAGGTATTCT
>ML790818.1:188615-201927 GCA_009831015.1 Picea engelmannii | reverse complement strand
TTCCACTCCTCTATTTCTAAGTCTAAGTTCTTCTTGAGTACAATCTGTCCATAGATGATCAAAGGTTGGTAGAGCTTCTCTTCCACTGATACTTTGAATAAAAGGCTCCCACTGTTTTGGAAGGTTGTTGAGAGTGGTTAAGACAAGTTCTCTACCAGACATGATTTCTCCAATGGTTTCTAGTTGTTCTTTAATCTATGATATCTTCATAAAGAAGATGGAAACTGCATCACCTTTTGTCATCTTGGTACTTTGAAGTTGGTTCTTTAAGGTAAGAGATTTTAGGGTGTTGTCACTTTCAAACATTTCTTTTAATGCTTCATACATATCATAAGTTGTCTTCAGGTTGGCAATATGAGGTAAGAGATGATCTCTTATTGAGTACATGATCAATTTTCTTGCTTTGACATCTTCTTCCTTTCTTATCTTCTCTACATCTGTAGCTGTGTCTGGTAAGGTTTTAGTTACCACATCCAAAATGCCATATTCTTCAAGGGTGACCTGAAGCCTTGAATTCCAGGAGATGAAGTTGCTTTCTCCATCAAGCCTATCTTCTACTAAGGCTCTATTCTTCATTTGTTTGGTTTCTTCAAACTCTCACAAACTGGATTTTGAAAACTTAATGATTAGGTTGAATTAGTAACCTTGGATTTTGTTGGACTTATGATTGCCAACAATCAACTTGATAGAGTCACATAAATTCTTGTTGAATTAAGAAATGTTTCTTCAAGAAGTTCTAGAAATCTAAGATCAAGATTTTGTAGGAAATTTCGACACCCTAGAAACCCTAGGGCCAAAAACTCAAAATCCTTGGTATTTGATTTTAAAGATCTCTGGAGATGCATTAAGGAGGGTCATATAACTTGGTCCAAGTTTTAGCTCCAACGTACACTTATAAAGAGGTGAAAGGGTTGATCAAGTGAGGGTCGTATGGATTTCTGCAGAAACCCTAGAGGCTGTACAAAATTGCAGAAGGAGAACGATTTATCCTTTTGAAAGATTGTTCAGGGGTTCTTCAAGACCTATGGTTTGAAACCATGTTGATTTTTCAATAAGAATGGTTAATCATGAAGTTCATTCTATTTTATCATTTGATAACCATTAAATGTTGCAGCAACCAAGATCAAAAGAAGAAGCACCATTCATAAAAACACAAGAAGTATCCTGGGAAACCCCTCTCAACAAGGGAAGAAAACCCAGCCAAATCCTTTGCTATATTCTTCAAGAGAAATACCTTCACCACCAAGAAAACCTAGCACACAAGAGGGTTATTAAACCCTAGAATACTAGCGCCCAAGATAGGTGTGCACTTTTTTCAAGAAGGTGTACTTGCTGAAATTTCCAAACTCACACAAAATATATGATTCCTCAATGGGGAATTTACCTTTACTTATACTAGACTGAACCTGTCAACAGAAGTGTCTATTGACAACAAGGTCGACCTCACTAGCTATTAGTCTGGTTCATGGTCATTTAAAAGGTCAAAATTTACTATTTGGTTGGATGCAGGGATATCATATATCACATAATTCAAAACACTCGAGCCCATGAATACAATTCATCTGGTTGGAGTTTTTCCACTTCATTACACCATTGCAAATTATTAGGTATTAAGAACTACAAAGATTTACTAGCTCGGTACCAAAGAAATTTTTGGTTTGGTCTTCAAAGATTTATTAGCTAAAACAAGTTCATCATCTAGCTATAAAGGATTACGGTTGCAATCTTTGCTTAAAAAAATAGCTTGGTTAGTTGTAGTTCAGATGATATTACCTTCATTCTTGGACTATAAATATCTTGTTCTAGCCTATTATAGGGACAATTTTTATGTAGATTTATTTTTTGATAAAAAGTAGAATTAATAGATGCAAAATAACAAATTTCTATATAAATATTCTTAGCATTGATGGAGGCTCTATCTTATGAAGCCAAATATGAGGTGAAACATTAATTTTTATATAATAAGCTATGCCTCCTGTTAGCACCATCATTTTTTCAGTTAGAGTCAATATTAGTTGAGTCAAAGTCTGTGTGTCAAAGTATGTGAGGTCAAGTACCGAACAACGAATGGGTCAAAGTCAGCAAGTGGCTGGTTGGCTCTTGTAGTCGGGAAGGGATGTCAGAACCAAAACATGTGTAAGTGGTAAAGGTATTTTCCCAGAGAGTCGGGTCCTATCAGAAGAGAATGTTTTATGTTCCTAAGGTCGAGGCAAGTTGTTAAATAGAAGTCGCGTCGATAGACGAAGTGACCATCATCAACTCATTATAAAGTCAGAAAGAATGGAAAATCATGGCGCTCGTATCACATATTCTCTGCAACTCTTATCATATGTACTTCACACACTTCAAAGTGTACCCATTGCGCAGATGTACTGTGAAAATATTGATCTTGCTTCAAAACCTCCAGTCATCATGGATTCAATGTCCCCTGGCACGATTTCATCTCTCTCCCACCTGATTATAAATTCTGAGCGCTCTGCATGTATTATGTTCACTAGCCAAGTTTATGCATTGCCTGTAATTCTTCTCATGAGCCCAGGTCAATTGAGATTACTACCTTTGGCTCGTGCCAAATCGATCACGTGCAAAACAAATACGCTTTACACCATGACGCCATCCTAGAGCATAAGGAAGGGTGCATGAAGTGGAAGGAATGTTGGGCCCGAGCCTCAAAGCTTGATGTTGGTCAACGAAGATCCGTAGGTCAAAGTGTCTTTTGAATAGGTCAGATGCATGGCCTTTTGTAGGAAAATCCAAGGATTCAACATGAAGCTAGCAAAACAATTCACACTCAGGTTCGACGAGTCCCGCGTGGTAATTGCAGGTGTTGCTTTCCAAGTGACAGAGGAAACTTTGTTGGCCACAACAAAGATCCCTCCGCACAGTGAAAGGTGGTTTAAAGGAATTCATTTGTACACACGGTGCTATGAATATTTCATCAAGCAAGATTGTTTAAATGGGAAAGTCGAAACGGGCGTTCCAAGTAGATATTTGCAGGAGCCCTTTCAGAAACTATTGGGAGTAATTAGGAAATATTTCACCCGTGAGGGAAGGCTTGAAAGAATACATTCGCATCACATTAGATTGTTGATGCATTTCACATGAAGGAGACCATTGAATCTTCCCTTCTTGTTGCACAAAAGCCTCCGAGAAATGGCAGACAGTGCCCGGGATGAAGTAGACCAGCCAAAGAAGAAACTATCTCATGTATCGCTGATTAAATTGTTGGTAGTTGAGGATTTGAGGCAATTGGGAAACAACTGGGATTTGTTTCTACTTACAGCGGTCATCCCCAAGGATCCAAAAGGAGATTTCCCTCTACCCACGGAAAGGGTAACATCACACCACGCAGAGGATGAAATAGGAAGGGTTGTAGAGGAAGGAAAGACATTGGAAGCCTTATCTCCCATCTGATACCTCGAAGAAGGGGAAGGCCAAGGAAGAAAAAGGAAGCTGAGGAGACCCAAGTCCCAAGCCATGCACAAATTCGACCGCCTAAAAGTTACTCATGCGCGCCATTCAACTGGAACGTGTCGAAGGTCCAAGTCGAGAAAGTTAGGGCAGAAGGAGGAGGAAAGACATTGAAGGCACAAATGTTCATGAGCCTTTGTAGAAACTGAAGAAAGCGCAACTCACTATTGCTGAGATATACCAGGAAAACATGGATTCGAGACAACAGTTAGCAACGAAGACTCTCGAAACATCAACATCACAAGGCCGTAAGGGAAATGTGACTTGGCTCAAGAGACACCTTAGGGAAGTGCAAGATACAATCATACAACTATGTGAATCACAGAGGATGTCAGAAGAAAGGAATGCAAAAAAATTCAAGGAATGTGGACTGACCATGGAGAATGTCCGTGTGGCTCTGGCCAGCATGCAGAAGAAGTTGAAAGGGAGCACGGTTCTACAAAGGAAAGTGATGAATCTGAATAGGTGCAACTAGTCTCCTAGGAGAACGCTTCGGTTATCACAACTATAGACGAGATTAGAAGCATGATTAACCGACTCCATTTTTGTCTTCTTAGATGTGGCATGAATGTTTTCTCCCCGCATCCTATTTCCTATCGGGAAGTAGGGACTCTGACAGATATCCGCACGACAAACATATGATGGCAGTGATGGAATCCCATCTATTGAAAATGACTTGTGTACGTTGGACATGCGACAATGTGAAGAGAGGCGTCATTCCCTAACTGAGGTCATCATTTTGGAAACACCTGCGATGGTATGTAGTCACCCGCCACATGCATTCACTAGCAAACAATTGCGTGGCATAAATCAGGGTCGTTACAATGGGTGGCAGGAGTCTGACCAAGTACTTGATCATCTAGATACCCTGTCAAAGGAAAGCATCGACACATCACTCTCTAATGACGAGATCTTGTTGAAGACTGAACCGTCATGGCAAAGATGAGCGGTTATGGTGCAACCGAGTACAGTCAGTTTCTATTTTTGGTAAAGTGCCATACGAAGAGTCATCTAGCAGAGAGTAGTCAGAACCTAATTTCTAAGTATAGTAGTTAGGAAGAAGGGTAGCCTGAGCTGCACACCCTGATCTATATATTTCTTCTTTTCAATGTAAGCTAGGTTGGTTGGAAAAACAATGTAGACAATGACTATTGAATGTATTTTTTATCCGATTGGAACTTAATGCAAAGGTCCCGAAGATTTGATGAAAAGATTATAACGGTGACAGTTTGATTTATTGTATCCTCTCTTTATGTATGTGCTTTCCTATGTTTTTTATATTCACATCTATATTTTTGTCTAAATCTGAACGTGATTTCGAATCTAGAATTCACCGCATGGTGATCTAGATTCACGCCATTTAGATGAAATGTGTTTCTTCTAAGCGAACTATGAATTCATCCCTAGTGGTGCTTTGAGTTGCTTCATGTGTTTTTCTCTCACCAAACACAACGATTTTTAATTGAAAGACTATTGCTCATTTAGGCTTTATCCTCTCGAGTTCATTCACTAAGTCATTTGTTTCTATCGTTTTCTTAAATCGAATCCATAGCCCAAGGTCTTGCTTTCTTTTGCCAATAGAACCAGAAAATATTTTTTAAAGGTGTTAAATCTACCCGATAGTTTAAAGCCATATCCTCTACAGAGACAAAGTCTCCAGAGAGAGCCCTCTCTAGATTTGAAAGGATAGTTTTGGGCCTCAAAGTTGGTTTGTAGGTTGCCTCAGTTTTTTGTTTTCTCAACCAAGCGAAGTGTACAGAGCGCTAACATTTTGGCACCGCTGTCGGGGGGCAGTATTGAATAAATTTTCCATGGGAGATGACTAAAGCTATAGTTTGACCCCTGAGGGTAAAAATGGGGAAAACATATGTATTGGCTGAAACCTTTACCCTGGCGATTCTAGTGAAAGAGGCCATTACCACGTAGTAGTACCATTCAGAAAACTTGGCTCCGAAGACCATTTATGCCAGAGCCAATCTTGACCTGAACCTTGTAGAGCCCATGTATGATACCAAGATACTTCTGTGCAGGGTAAGGGAGAAGGCGCAAGACCTATTCTATTACCTAGAAAAAAATATGTCCTTTCCCAAGGACGGGGCTCAAATCATTGACGACCTCGACAATGACACCCTGTTCGAACAAAATTTGTTCAGGTCTAAATCAGAAACTAGCTTGGACCATATAGTCTTTGATGAGGAGAGGTTCTGATATCTCATACCAAAAAAAATCCCGCAAGCTACAAATCTTGCTCAAAACATCCCCCAAATCCTGAACCCCCCTAGAGAAATGGCTGCCCAATTCTCCCCCCTTATTCTACCAGCCCAACTGCATGATTTTCCATAGAACTACAGCGAGAGGATCAAACTATATGATGTTGAAGGAAATGTATCTTCCCAAAAGCACCTGGATTGGTTCAACGATTTCGTTGATCTAGAAAAGGTAGACCATGCAGACACGAAGATGAGGTTGTTCGCGCAGAGCCTTTTAGGGGAGGTTAGAAAGTGGTTCAAGGCCCTCCTAGCAGAAAGCATTCCAGACTTCACCGTGTTTGAAACGTCTTTCATTGCTAGATGGGGAGACAAAAGAATCCTTTGCAACTGCTGATGAAGTACAACAATATGAAAAGAGCACTGAAGGAGATAGTGCAAGAGTTCTTGACCCATTTCATGAGGGTTTACAACTCAATTCCCACAAAAGTCTAGTCGCTTCCTGGGGCTGCGCAACTTCGATATGTTGACTCCTTTGACAGTGATTTGCCTTGTTGTTGAGGGAGAGAAGATGCGAAATTTTAGACGCCATGATGAGTGACACAATCGAAGTCTAGGTAAACCTGATGGCGTCGAGAAATATCAAACAAAGATTCAACAGAGGTGGGAAGAAACCCCAAGGGGATGCAAAGCCATCGACTTCTCAACCCTCAGAGGACAAGTTCGACTTGATGATGAATACGATGGAGAAGATGATGGAAAAAATTTCCATGGGAAACAAACCCGCCGCCTGAGAACAACATGACCTGCTGCCCAGGAATTAGAACCCTGGAAGAGGTCTGGTCCTGCAGATTAGGTAGACGGAACAAAGAGACCAGGGAGACCAAACAAAAAGGCCTCCATTCCAAAACAATTACGTTGATGAAGATTTTGATCAAATGTTCGAAGATCAAATGCATTGATACGAAGACAAGGACACACACATGTTCTTGATGAAGGGATAACACGATCAATACATGAGTGAAAATGATGATAATATGATAGAGACAGATGACACGCTGTCTTGGGAAATAGAGGAATTTAGGAAATCTTATCACAATGCCATCATGCAATTCCAAAAGAAATACAACCTCAGGAGAATAAAGGCGTCTACAGAATCTTAGCAGACAAATCCCAGAAGGGAACCTCAGCAATAAAGTCCCATAGGGAAGCCTCCGACGAATACCCCTTCCACAAGTCGACTAAAGAAAGACAACTCGACCAAGGATGCAACTGAAAAGGAAAATTCAAAGGAGGAGGCTCCAAGGAAAGCGCCAGAAACAAGACGGGAGACATGCGTCAAGGAGGTAGAAAAATTCTCTCCCCCTTTTAACTTTGAGAACGATATGGAAAAGATTAAAATCTCCGTCCATTTCAATGAACTCATCAAGAAAGGAGAATATCAGGATCAAATTATTAAAATTTTGAAGATGGGAGAGACTCCTGACACTTTGAATGTCCAGGATGATCACCTTGCCATTTTGTTTGGTTTGCTCATGGAGGAGACCGGCAACACTGAGGATGTTCCCCCATTCTATGTCAGTCTCAAGGTCCATGACATGACCTTGCATAATGCTATGATGGATTCAGGTGCGTCGCACAATCTCATGCCCAAAGTGATCATGGATGGGTTGGGTTTGGACATCACCAGGCCCTATAAGGAAATGTTTTCTTTCGATTCAAAGAAAGTCAAATGTTTGGGTCTGATCAAATATTTGGTTGTGTCACTGGCTCAAATCCCTTCTAAGAATATGGTTATGGGCGTGGTCATGACTTATATATCCCCTAAATTTGGCACCCTATTATCCAATCCATGGGCTGTGAAATTGAAGGGAACTATGTAGATGGAAATTTCATACGCCACCATCCCTGTCTTCGGCCAAGAGAGATGCTTATATAGAGAAGTACTGCTGAAGTACATGGTGAGCAGTAAGATGTAGCTAGATAACCACCCTATCTACTCCATCAACACTGAGATCAACTCCTCCATATTTTACAATGACCTGAGCTTTGAAGAGGAAGAACCGACAGCTTTCATGAGTGTCGACGATAAAGCCACGTGACGAGCAACAGAGTGCGCCGACTCGCCACACGGAGAACGAGATGTGGAACATGAGGTTCGACGGATTCGTCAACAAGGAAGGGGTAGGGGCCAACGTATGGATAAGTCCTCCCAAGGTGGGCACAAAACTCTGCTCATACAAACTTGCCTTCAACTATACAAATAACATGGCTAAGTATGAGGCACTGATTTTGGGCCTGAAAGTTTTGAAAGAGTTAGGCGCAAAGAGGATAGCAGTGCATGGAGACTCTGAGCTCGTTATAAACCAAGTGAAAGGAATTTACCAATCTATCACCCCATATTGAGGGTGTACAACAACCTAGCGATGGGCCTCCTCGAAGAATTCTTGGAGTATAATTTGTCAGTGATCCTGAGGGGGCAGAATCAAATTGCAGATTCCTTGGCCACCTTCACCTCAGTTTTCAAAATTCCCATTTTCCCCAACAGAAAGTATGAGATCGAAGTCAAACACAGGCTGACGGTGCCCAATAATATCAAGTATTGGTAGGTGTTTGAGGATGACAAACAGGTGGAGAGATTTCTCCAAATGAGCGACGAGTTCACTAATGTAAATATTGATGATGAGTGTTGTTGTGACGAAGATGAAAGCACAGTTGTGCATAGTAATGACAACCCTTTCCAAAACCAAATAGCTGGGAGGGACATAGTACAACTAAAGAATAATGTCATCCCAAAAGGATTAGTTTTGTTGGAAAAGTTGTTTGATGAAGGCTAGGAATCCCAAGATCACTACAAACAATGAGGATGTTGAGGATTGCAATATTGGGACCTAGGAAAATCCGAATATAATCAAATTATCAAAGACACTCAGTCCGGAGGTCAAACTAGACTATATCAAACTCATGAAATATTTTTCCGACATTTTCACCTGGAGCTATGACAATTTGAAATTCTACGACACTAAAGTGATTTAGCACGTCATTCCTCTCAAAGAAGACAAAAATCCTTTCAAGAAAAATCTAAGATGGATAAATCCCCTAATGTTGTCGCTAATCTAAAAAGAGGTAAAGAAAATTTTTGAAGCCAAAATTATCGTTTCTTTAAGGTTTTTGAAATGGGTTTCCAATCTGGTGCCTGTAAGGAAAAAGAGCAGCGAAATAAGGTTGTGCGTAGATTTTCGAAACTTGAACAAAGTGTCCCTCAAGGACAACTAGCCACTCCCTAAGATGGACTATATTCTGTAGAAAGTAGTTGGGTCCCAGAAGATGTCTATGCTGGATGGCTTTTCAGGTTACAATCAGATCATGGTAGACCTAGATGACTGGGAAAAGACAGTTTTCACGACACCATGAGGGACGTTCATGTATGCCAAGATGCCTTTCGGCTTGATGAATGATGGAGATACTTTCCAGTGGTTGATGGATATAGCATTTTCCTTGGAAAAGGACAAATTTATCGTGATCTGTCTGGATGACATCATAGTGTACTCCGACTCCGACGAACAACACCTTGGGCATTTGAAGAAATTTTTCCAAAAGTGCAGGAAGTTCAACATATCTTTGAATCCGAAAAAATCACATTTCGAAATGCAGGAAGGGAAACTGTTGGGGAACATCATCTCAAAGGAAGGTATAAAGATACATCCCAACAAGGTAGAAGGAATCCTAAAAATCAGCACTTCGCGCACCAAGAAGGAGGTGCATTCCTTCTTGGGAAAGGTGAATTCCTTGAGAAGATTCATCTTGAACCTAGCGGAAATTATAAAACATATCACCATCATGCTCAGAAAGGGGAACGATATTAAATGGAATCGAAATCCAAGAAATCATTTGAAGATATCAAGATACCATTGACCAAAGCTCCCGTGTTGGCCAGCCCATGCTTCACGAAGGATTTCATCTTGTTCTTATTCACCTCGAAGCATACCATTGCTGGCATAATGTTACAAAAAGATGATCAGAACTTTGAGAAGCCTATAGCCTATTTCATCCAGATGCTGAGGGATTCGCCACTGAGGTATGACATTATGGAGAAGAAGGCATACGCCTTAGTGAAATCCCTAAAGGAGTTTAGAACCTACATACTACATTCCCACGTTATCACTTACATGCCCATCAACTCAGTCAAAGACATCTTGACTCAGCCTAACCCTGAGGGAAGAAGAGGTAAGTGGATCGCGGTCATGTTGGAATACGATCTTGAAATCAATCCCACAAATATGATTAAGGGTTAGGGCCTCACAAAGCTGATGGTGCAGTCGAACTGCGGCGTTTTGGGAATCAACTTCATTGTTGATCTGTCAGAGAATCCTCGGGAAGAAATAACCATGCGGATGTCTCAGAAGTTCATTGATTCACCTTGGTATACGAACATCATTTATGTGTTTAGGAATCTGCAAGCTCCTCTAGGGTTAAGTAAGACAAAGGCCATATTCTTGAAGCTCAAAGCTACTTGGTTCTGCATCTTGGATAACTCCATGTATTGGAAAGATATGGGAAGGATATTGCTAAGTTTCTTACTAGAAAATGATGTGGAACAGGCCATCATAGAATTCCACAAAGACGACTACGGAGGACATCACTACTGTAAAACCACCATGCATAAAATTTTGAGGGCAGGTTACTATTGGCCCAACATATTCGTAGACGTATACAAAGAGGTTTCAAGTTGCCATGAGTGTCATATTTTTGATGGGAGGAGAAAGCTGCAACCCCTGCCGCTGAAACCGATCTCTGTCGAAGCACCTTTCATGTAATGGGGCCTGGAATTTATAGGAGAGATTCATCTGCCATCCTCGGCACAACACAAATGGATACTTATGGCCATGTTATCACATAGTTTGTAGGAAAGGTTTAGATAGCTTGGAGTCAAGGCTCAAACTGGCATAACAGGAACTTCCCCACCCACTGTCACCTCGATGGGGAGCTCTTTCTATTTAGGGTGGCTAATCCCAAGGGAGACGTCCCTAGTAATCTGGGGGTTTGAAGGAAAGGGGCAAAGGTTTAAAGGCTCAAAGGCTAAGATAAGCTTTCCCTTCATAGATTACTGCCAAAATGATAGTCAGAAGAAGGTAATATGTCACTCGAATGGCACCTGTTTGTGAGACAAGGCAAAAGAAACTAAAATGTGCATACAGTGATTAGTACTTCAAAGATATCTATGACTATCTTAAATACATATGAGCAATGATGAAAGTAATTATTGACGAAGTCAATGATTGCAATTAGACTTATATTTTATGTCACTTCCTCAATAAATACACAAGAGATATGGGGATTCAATGTATAGAATCGAATCCTTATTTTATCACAATGCAATAAACATCATAAATCTGCTCATATATAAATATTGTTGCTGTGTCACTATTACAGATTTAGGGTGACGTCGGCCCTATTTATGCTAGTTTTTTGGAAGGCAAAAAGTGAACGTTTTGCACAATAAGCCAAAGAAAGTAATATGTGCTTCAATGCCAACCAAATCACAAAGTTTTACACTTAAATAATGGTTAAAAGAGGTTTGACGTCATCAATATTGCTTCTGCTACAAAGGTGACATCAGCCCTAATTTGAGGTTAGTTTAAGAGGTAAAGAGGTGGACGTTTTGCAAATTTAGACCAATGAAAATTTTCAACACATCAATGCCAATCAAAGGATGACCTAGCCACAATTTTTATACCAATCAAAGGTTCAATAAAGGCATGACGTCATCTTAGGGTTAGGGTTAGGGAAATCTCTAGGGTTAGTTAGGGTTTCAAATCAAGAAAGTTTGAAAGATGTTTTTTGAGGATTAAAAATTCAACGTTTTTTCTTAGACTAATGCCTTAGGGTAAATGGAGTCAAGGAGTAAGGCTAATGGCTTGGGAGAATCTAAATCTAAGGACGGGAGAGTTAGGCTTGATGTTGCTGCAATGGCAGCGCCACCAAGTCAAAACCCTAAGGGGAGGAGGCTCATTCTGGTGTAGCTAAAGCTAGGCCTCATGCTCCTCCCTCTTTCCTTAGAACTCTTTGGCAAAATGGCTAGCTTTAAAATACAAGTCTAGGGCTGAAAAGTGTTTCTTGGGGACAAGGCTTTTCAAACCCTAAGAGTCCAAACCCTAGGTGTAAACTCAATTAGGCCTAGGACGTCCTCTTTTTTCAACTTATATCCAAAACTAACTCAGAGAAAAGAATGGCAAGTGTAGCTATGGCTAGGCTAAACCTTCTTTAATCAATGGCTAAACAAGTTTTTGTCATGGGGACATGAAGCCACGACCTACTTGTGTGTTGGCTTCCTAGGGTTTCAATGATCAAGCATAATAATAACAATGTAACTATACATGCAAGATATTTAATCAACAACCATTCAATCAAGAAGTTTTGATGAGAAAAACATTTACAAATTCATGAAAAAGCTTGTCAAACCCTAGTTGTAAACCTTCCAATGAAAAAAACACCATATGCATGCCAAAAATGATCCTCCTCAAGTGTAGCGCCTCACTCCAAGAGCAAATATCCAAGACAAAAGATAAAAGAGTCACTCTCACAAGAGAGCAAGTTGTGTTATGTCCAAATGAGGGTAAGACATCCTCAATTTATATCATCCTCATGACATTTAATTACAAAATAGGCCATTAAAAACAGTCGACAAGGATGACTTTACAATATTTCATTATTTGTCACTTAAAATGCTAAAAATGTCAAAATAGAGCTAAAATGGGAGACGTCAAGCCCCTCTGGGGGAGACGTTGGCCCTTTCAGGGAATAATCATCATCTAGCAAGACAAATGTTGGCCCCTCTGGGGCTCCTGCAACCTGCCATGTGTGCCAAACAAGCCCAGCACACTGCCATCTGCTCCAGAAAATGTCCAGCCTGTCCTGGGTGGCGTCCTATCCATCAAGGTCATCGTCCCATCTGCAGGGGTTGATCCCCCATAGGTCAATCTCTGTCAAAGCATCTTGATGAGGGTGTCCTTCTTCTTCTTTGTGCAAGGGCTCGTCATAACTCTATCCTGCCTCTGCCATCCAACAACCATCTTATGGGCTCTTCAGCCCCATGGAGGTCCGAACTAATCATCTCCCCATGTGCACCGATCCTCTGGTACCTGTCCACCGGGTATGGTCCTGCACATCAAAAACTACGCCCTCCATGGGCTCATCAGTCCTAGATATCATAGCAATGTAAATCATATCTCATCATTAAGGTTATCAAACATATGCATAAAATCCCTAACAAATCATCTAAGAGCTCAAAGACATTACACAGATCTACTATACAAAGCCGAGGAAATCAAGAAAACAACCTATTGGGCTAATACCCACAAGAGATGGAAAGTTTCCTCAAAGGATCATTCAAGCCATGTGTAATGAGGTGATATGGTTTTAGGGATGTCCAGTCATAGTAAGACCAAGGGTTAGTGTTGTCTGTGGGTGCCTTTGTAGGAGGTGAGATGTACCCGTCATGGATGCATTTTTTCCAAGCCCTTTTATTGGCTTATCTTTCTTTTATTGCTTTTTACTACAAGGTCTGACGAAGAGGACACTGCCTTGGCTTGGTGGCCAGAGATGACAGCGTTACCCACCAGTATCTTCGCAGA
>ML790818.1:146647-158644 GCA_009831015.1 Picea engelmannii | reverse complement strand
AGGTGAGAGATAATTTATGTTATTAGTTGATGATTATACAAGAATGACTGTAGTTTTATTTCTCATGAACAAATCAGAGGCTTTTGAAAATTTCAAGATCTACAAGGAAATGGTTGAAAATGAGATGGATTCAAGAATCAAATGCTTAAGATCAGATAATGGAGGAGAATTCACCTCAAAGGAATTTATAGACTACTGTAGAAATCATTGAATAAAAAGGAAATTATCCATCGCTAGGACACCTCAACAAAATGGAGTTGTTGAAAGAAAGAACAGGACAGTACAAGAAATGGCTCAAACAATGATAATGGATTCAAAGTTGATAGATATTTTTGGGACACAAGAAGTGCATACGACAGTTCACATTCAAAACAGAGTAATGCTCAGAAACAACACTGATAAAACACCCTATGAGCTATGAAAAGGAAGACCAACACATGTGAAGCACTTCCGAGTTTTTGGAAGCAAATGTACATCAAAAGAGAAGATGGAAGAATGGGAAAGTTTGACTCTCATGCTGGCAAAGGAATACTTGTTGGTTACTCAAGTACAAGGAAATCATACAAGTGTTACAATCTAAGATTAAAAAAAGTTGTGGAAAACATCAGCGTAACAATTGACGAAACAGACAGACCATAATCAAAAAAAGAATAAAACAAATCAATGGAACAACTTTTTGAAGAAGAAGATGAAAAAGAAGAAGAAGAGGAAGATGAAGATGAAGAGAATCCAATATAAGTAGAAGAGCAAGTTCAACATGTATCTCCAAAGACACCTAGCAAACAAGTATAGAAGAATCATCCTTCAGATCAGATTATTGGAAAGAAAGATGTAGAAGTTGAGACTAGAAGAAAAATCCATTCACCAGAACAAACACACCTAGCACTCTTATCTACAATTGAACCAAACTGTTTTGAAGAGGCCAGAAAGGATAAATTTTGGAATAAGGCCATGGATGAAGAATTGGATCAAATAGAGAAAAATGACACTTGGGAATTGGTTCAAAGACCAAAGAATAAGAATGTGATCGACACAAAATGAGTTTTCAAGAATAAATTGAATGAAGATGGACAGGTTACAAGGAACAAAGCTAGATTGGTATGTAAAGGATATGGATAGATTGAAGGAATCGACATTGAAGAGACATTTTCCCCAGTTGCCAGAATGGAAGCAATCCGTTTTCTTTTAGCTTATGCATGCTTCAAAAATGTTAAAGTATATAAGATGGACGTAAAATCATCTTTTTTGAATGGGGAACTTGAAGAAGAAGTCTACATTGAACAACTAGAAGGATTTCAGTTGTCAGAGAACACAGACTATGTGTGTAAATTAAAGAAGGCCTTGTATGGTCTAAAACAAGCTCCAAGAGCATGGTACTCCAGACTGGATAAGTATCTTCAATAGCCAGGGTTCAGAAAAGGAAGTGTAGATAGAAACCTCTACATCAAGGTAAGTCAAGGTAATATTTTATTAATTGAAGTTTATGTTGATGATATTATTTTTGGTAGTAATGATGACAGGTTAAGCCAGAAATTTGCAAAAGACATGCAAAATGAATTTGAAATTTCGTTACTTGGAGAACTATCCTTCTTTCTGGGACTTCAGATACCTCAAAGCAACCAAGGAATTTTTATTTCTCAAACCAAGTATATCAAAGAAATGATAAAGAGGTTCGGAATAGAAGATTGCAAACCAGTTATCACTCCCATGCAAACTAGTTGAAAGTTGAGCAAAGATGATGATTCAAAGTCTACAGATCAGAGGATATATAGGTCAATGATTGGCAGCCTACTATATGTGACAGCATCCAGACCATATGTAATGCAGGAAATTGGATAGGTGGCATGATTTCAAGCAGCACCAAAGGAATCACATGTATTAGCAGTAAAGAGGATCTTCAGATATCTCAAAGGAACATAAGAGTTTGGATTATGGTATCTAAAAGGAAAATATCTATTACTTATTGCCTACACAGATGCAGATTGGGCAAGTTGTATTGATGACCGATGAAGCACCAGTGGAGCAACATTCTACTTAGGTGAGTGTTTGGTATCATGGCTAAGAAAGAAAAAATCATCAGTATCTCTATCTATAGCCGAGGCAGAGTATATTGCAGCAACAACATGTTGTACACAGGTTCTTTGGATGAAACAAACTTTGAAAGATATACAGGTTGAGTATGATGAGCCCATTCCAATATATTGTGATAATACAAGTGCCATCAATATCTCAAAAAACCCGGTGATGCACTCCAAGATGAAGCACATTCCAATCAAGTATCACTTTCTACGGGAACAGGTTGCAGAAAAGAACATCAGAGTTGAGTATGTGGGCATAAAAGAAGAAGTGGCAGACATCTTTACAAAACCACTTCCATGGGAAACCTTTGAATATCTTCGCCAAAGACTTGGAGTTATTTCTACTCCAAAAATGACTGCTTTTTGAATTCTTTTTGAATTCTTATCTTATATGTCTTAGATGTACACGAGGAAGTACCATAAGAGGAAAGTATGTCAGGGGGAGCAACCCCAGATGGAAAGATACCTTTTCCATTGATGACAAAAGGGGAGAGATTTATCAGATGTAGAGGACAGAGGCATGGTTCTAGGGGGATAAGATTTATCAAATGCAGAGGATAGAGGCATGGTTCCAAGGGGAGAAGATTTATCAGATACAGAGGACAAATGCATGGTTCCAGGGGGAGCATGAGTGATATGATTTCAGTATTGCATCAGAGTGTTTCCATCAATGTGAAAGGGGGAGATTGTTGATTAAGGTTGGTTTTCATTGATGTCAACCCTTGAAGAAAGCCCCATAGCATAAAGGTTTGGGTAATGGAACCAATATTATTTGATGTAAATATGACTCATTATTTTTTTGTCATGGTTGATAAGAAGTAAATATGGATGAACTCCAAAGTGGTCCCCTTATGGTGAAAGCCCTCACGAGAAGACGCTTTGTGGAGTAAGAGAACCCATGCTTAATTGTGGAATAATGAGATGAACGAAAGTGATTTTTTTAGGTAAAATATCCTATATGGATAGTGCTTGTCATGTCATTTCTGGTGGTATGTGGACCGCCACATAATTGCTCACGGTTAGAGAGTTATGGCCATGAGAAGTTGGAGACCCCAGGTTTGGGTAATGGACCCAAGTTTGTTTGATGGGTAATAGTATGAGTTATGATATATTTTCAGATAATACTATTCTATATGTATAGTACATGTCATGCCATTTCTGGTGGTATGTAGAACGTTACATAACTCCTCATGGTTTGAGAGTTATGGCCTTACGAAGTTGGAGGACCCTCATATGTCATCTAGAAGCCCCAAAAGGTCAAAGTAATCAGAGTGATTTAAGAGATTTAAAAAGGTAAATAACAAAGTGAAGTGATGAGTGTATTAAAATTTAAAGTGAATACAAAATAAATTACTTCAATAATAAATTTAATGGAGAAATTAGAAGTGGACCCAACCCTAAAATAAGGAAAGTGGGCCAAGTGACCTAGAAGATGTTTTTAAGGAAGCTACTTGGAGAGTATAAATAAGAGGCAAGGCTCACTCATTTGAATCACACTTGAGCATATTGAATATCTATATGTGTCTGAGGTAACCAAGGATATCTAAACCAGAATTTTGAGTGAAGGTGTAGAAAACAAGGCCGAAATGCAAGGAAGGATAAATTCTTTTGATGGTGCTTTCTAAGGTATGTTAATTTTAGGTCATCTCACCATTTTCGCTATAAATGTTTTTATATAATTATTCAGACCGTGAAATTTCTATGCAAGTGATAAAACATATCCAAATATATGTGTTAAAAAATTCAGCTTGTGGGTCGTTGTATTTTGGGAGTTACACTCCGTGGAAAATAGGGTTTGTGGCCAGTCTTGAAACTAGTCAAAATCAGATGTTTCGGGTAAAAACGTCATAACTTCTTCATAAAAGATCCAAATTTAGTGAGACCAAATGTGTTGGTTAGGGGATAGGCTTTAGTATTATGTGTAATATTTTTAGATCAATTCATCAAATATTTTGTGTGGGGCACGCTCTACAAGGTCTTTCTCTAGAATAAGCCAGAATTCAGCAAGGTATGCCATTTTTGCTATAACTCCTTTTATGAGAGATTTCAAGTAGTGAAACTTGGAGGAATTGCATAAAAAAAACTGAAGAAAATTGTGTATCAGTTTCAAATCTTTATACATTATAGGTTCAAAGTTATGATTACTTCAAGTTAGGGTTGTTGACTAATCCAAAACTAGGAATGTGAGACTAACAAAAAGTTTGATGAAAATGATAGTCTCTTGTTTTTAAAGTTAAGGAAGGTTTCCAGTAATGTGATCATATACACCAAGTCTATTATAGAGCTACAAATCATATTTGGATGATGAAATTGATGAGAGATTTTGGTTGAGTTACATGTTGAGTACATGGTTGAGACAAGTAGTTGATGAGTTGGCACATACATGAGGTGTATAGTTGATGATGTTGGTTGATGAGTAGTTGACACATGATTGGTACATACTTGGTACATGGTTGGATGCACTTGTTTATGGTAAAGGTTGATTACAGTTTGTTTGGTATAGGTTGGTGCATGGTTGATGCACTTGTTTATGGTACAGGTTGATTATAGGTTGAGGTACAGGTTGATGCATGGTTGATGCATGATTCAGATTTATTGGTACAGGTTTACATCGATATATCTCATAGTGATAGTGTGATAGTGGTTCCATCTTTCTACTTCTACTTCAGGGTGGCAGGACGGGGCAAGGACAGGTGGTTGTAGCCACCTTCCGGTTGTATCCAGAGAAAATTGGGGGTTGTAGCTTCCTTCCAGTTGTAGCCAGAGAATTGGGGAGTTGGAGCTTCCCTCAGGTTGTAGCCTGAGAAACTATGGGGTTGGAGCCTCCTTCCAGTTGCATCTAGAAAACAAAGGAAGTTGGTGCTTCCAATGAATGTAATTCTTCAAGACATATAAGAAAAAGCATTTTGTGGTTTTCTCTCGATTTGGGTTTCCACGTAAAACATTGGTGTACTGTGTATGTGTGTGATTGTTTATTTCTTACTGCTCGTTATTGGATAATAATTCTACATTGATATAACATTTGAATAAAAAGGATTATAATTACGCTATTACTGATTCACCCCCCTTCTCAGTAATCCAACAGTTCAACATCTAGTTTCAATGACGATATCTCACATTCAATTGGTAGAACAACTTCTAAACCATACACTAATTGGAAGGGTGTAAACCTCATGGATGACTTCACAGATGTCCGATAGGCCCATAATGCTGATAACAACATTGTGTGCCAACTCATTTTGTGAATTCCTATAATCCGTCGAATCATAGTGATGAAAACTTTATTGATTACTTCAACTTAGTCGTTGGCCTGCGGATAGTAGGGAGTTGAGTTTTCATGTCAAAGACCCAACGTTTCTGTAAGTTCATACATCATGAAGTTTCAAAAGTGGCTACCATGATCAGTGATGATAGACTGTGGGATTCCAAATCGTTTGATGTGATTGAATATGAATAGGGCTGCAGTTTTTCCCGTGTTGTCGAATGTATGCATCGCCTCAACCCATTTCGTGAAATAATCCATGGATACGATAATGTATCCATGCCCCCCGAAAAAGTGAGGGTTATAGGTCATGAAATCGATACCCCATTTAGCGAAAGGTCCGATGGAAACTACAGGGTGTAAAGGAGCAGGATGAGATCGTATCTTATTATTATATGTTTGGCAAGCATGGCATTTCTGGACAGCGATTATACAATCTTTAAATAAATAAGGATAGAAGTACTCTACTCGTAAGATCTTTTGGACAGTGGCATACCCAGACATATGACCGCCACTTTCTCCAGAGTGGCAGTCATTCAAAGATTTATCAGCCTCATCAAAGGTGAGACAATGTCAGAATATAGAGTCAACACCACGGCGATAAAGAGTGTCACTGAGAATGATGTATTGATAGGCTTGATAGAAGATGCGATGACGGTCTGTACTAGAGAGGTCTGGCCGAAAGGTTTGATTTTGGAGATAAATGATAATATCTCCATACCAAGCATCATCATAACTGATCAGAAAAAGGGATTCATCAGGTAAATAATCCTCTGCCACATTTTCCGTCTTAGCGGAGGGAAGGTCACATATCAGTGCGGCAAAGACCAGGGATTTCTTCGACTTAGTGCATTCAAATTCTAAGTCAAACTCTTGGAGGATGATGATCCATTTGGAGTACTTTCCCCCTAGCAATTGGCATGTAAGGATGTGCTGCATAAGGTTGCAAGTAGAAATGACGGTGGTCTTGCGTAATAGAATGTAGTGTCGAAAACGTTGAACAGCTTGAATGACTGCCAAGGCTAGTTTTTCCACATGTAGATATTTGGCTTCGGTAGTCGTGAGACTTCGACTCAAATAGTAGATTACATGTTCATCATGCCAATCATCTTCTTGGACTAACACCATAGCAATGGTAGAGTCTGAAGTGGCGAGGTAAAGGAAATAATCTCGACTATAATTCAGTGGGAAAAGTAGTGGTGTACGTGTAAGGGCAAGCTTTAAATATTCGAAGGATTTATTTGTAGGCTCGTCCCAGAAAAATGTAAAACCTTTCTTTAACAATCGAGTAAATCCCAATGTTAACTCAACGTAATTTGGGATGAAACGACAAAAAAAAATTTCCTTCCCTTGCAAACTTTGGAGCTAGCGTAAAGTAGAAGGGGGAGGTAAATTAAGAATGGCCTCAACCTTCAAAGGATCAACCCTAATTCCTTGACGTAACACAAAAAAACCCAGAAGTCGGTCGGAATCCACACAAAAAACACACTTATGTGGGTTTAAACATATACAGTAGTGCCGACAGCGAAGGAAAATGTCTCAGAGGTGGGCCGGGTGGTCTTGGCAGTACATGGAATGCATCGGTAGATCATCAAGATAAGGTTGTACTATGTGCTTTCTATCATGGAAAGCATGGAACATGGCTCACTGAAAAGTCATGTCAGCATTCTTTAGACCGAAAGGGAGTTTTCAGTAGGCGAAAGTACCCCAAGGACAAATAAAAGTGGTTTTATGTTGATCCGTGGGTAAAATGTTGATCTGATTATAGCCAGAGAAACCGTTCATTAATGAGAATATTTCACTCTCGGCGCAATCATCGACAATCTGGTCAACGAAAGGGGTTGGAAAGTTGTCTTTGGGACAAGATTTATTAATATCCCTATAGTCAATGCAAACGTGGATGGTGACTTGTTTTTTATTGATCAGAACGAGATTGGATACCCAATCGATTAAAGCCACCGGATAAATAAAACCAGCTTTGAGAAGTTTTTCAACTTCCAGTTTAATAGCTGCGGCTTTACGGGGGTTGACTGGGCGAAGCCTCTGCCGAACGGGTTTAGCGTTCACGTATGTCTTCATCTCATGTAAAACAATATCAGGGTCAATACCTGGCATCTCTTTGTAACTCCAAGAGAAGACGTCACAAAACTCTTGAAAAGTAGCTTTGTAGGTGATGACCTCGTCATCGGAACAAGCGGCTCCTATATGAACATTTTCGACAATATCGGGCTTAATAGAGATGTCAAGCGGAATAGTGGGTGAGATATTACTCAGGTTTCCTTCATAAAGAACGTCATGGGTAGACTTGGGAACATAGGAAATGATGGCAATGGTCGACGGAGTCGAAATCCATGGAAACTCTCTATGGTGTGTTGTTCGAGGAAGAGAATGGAGCGATGATGCCCATCATCCTATGGGATGTTGTTCTCAGACATAATAGACATAATCATCTCGTTCGTGGGAAAAATCATGTGAAAATAATCGGGAGATGAATCACCAAGAGAGGAAGTGGAAGGAGTTGACGATTGAATGGCCTGGTAGGTGGATTCAACCAGACTTAAGGGCATCTGGTTTCCGTAGCAGAGATAATCACCAGGTTCGAGTACTATCCATGAGTCAGAAGACGCAGGGGTTTCACGAATGGAGGTGGAAATCATGTTAATCGAGGAAACCAAAGGAGGTGGAACGTCGGGTGGTGGGATTGGGAAAGTACCCATCAAAGTGGAATCTTTTAGTAGACCCACACTGACATTCTCATACCTAGGGGGTGTCTTTGAGATGAAAGGAACATTGTTGGTACAAGAATCAGAGTTAAAGAAGGCCAGTTGGTCTACTGTAACAAATTTTCTCTGATGTGGAAAACGCACGATACAGAAAAGAGTAGTCATGACTGCACACATGGAATCAATCCAACTATGACAAAGTAAGAGGTTGTAATCGAGAGGTGCATCAAAGACTTCAACTTCAACGTTGACCGATTTTCCTTCTAACGTAATAGGCAATGAAGGGAGTACACTATAGGGTTTAAAGACAAAGCCATTGGAGGCTTTGAGCATGTTGTGTGATTTAGTCAAGGAAGGAGAGCTAATGGATTTCCAATAGGTAACAGACATGACGCACATCGAGGCGCCTTCACCAATAATTGTTCTACAAATGTTCTTGTCTGTGAAAACAACTTGTATATAAAAATATAGTTGAGGAGGTAGCCTTGGAATGTGATCTTCTAGGTCAAAGATTATCAAGTTTGTATCCGTGTGGTCGATTCCACCAATAGCCTTTAACAGTGCCTTCCATTGCGTGGGGAAACTTTGAAGAACTTCTAGAGATGACATCGCAGAGGATGCTTGCGCAAGATCTTCTACAGTGCTGTAGTTTTGGGCAGCTGCGCGTGAGGGTTGAAGATAGACTTTCAAACAACACCCTTTGGAGGAGGGAAGATAACTATATCAAGGCTCAGTCATTCGAGATGAAGAGGACAGTTGGGAGGTGAAGTCGTGGGAGTCGGTTGTACCAACGAAGGTGGTGTATCATCAACTTTATCCTTGGAGGGGGAGTAATCTTTTGCCTGAGTGGCGATAACAATGTCTTTTTTCTTTGACTCACCTGTGCACATCAGGACGTATGAAGTAGTGGAAGGAGAGGGTTGGTCATGAATGACCAATTGGGCTTGTTGCTGAGAAGGGAAAGGTTGTGCAAAGACGACAGGTGTAGGAGGTTTCGGGGTCCCTTGAAGGAACCTAGTGACTTCATCTCGTCTCATACAATCTTTCATGTAGTGATGATCACCACATATAAGACACATATATCATGGTTATGATTATCCTTATCATCAACAGGTTGTGTTTTAGTTTTTTCGAATTAGGGGTTATTTTTATTCTCCTTGTTCTTACCCTTTCCTTTTTTGTATTTATTTTTACCGACAGGGGTAGATTGAATGGAGTTCACCTCAGAAGTCTTGTTGGTGGAAGGGGTGGGAGTCGAAGCATTATGTACATTAGAATTAGAACACTTGGGGTTGGTGTGAGAGGCTGATGTAGATTTGGCGTCAGTGGAGAAAGTGCCAATCACATTATCGACAACATGAGAAGCTATCGGGTTGGTTGAGGTAGCTGTGGTGGAAGGATGAGGAGCGTCAGGGAGTAAGTCATAAAGGGTACCTGTTTGTGAATAAACGAGGTCGAGGTACTAATCACGACTGATTGCCTGCTCTTCGGTGAAAACTCCACCCATGGAAATGTCTCTAGATATGTCATTCATGAAGGATTTCGTGAATCATTCTGCCAATAACTGATCGGGAAGATCGAGTTTAATTAAACGTCTTCGTCATCTCCACTCATGTATATGATCAGAGACATGAGTGGCTTTACTTTGCTTGAAATAACTCAATATCTTGGTTCTCATTTCATAACGGATTGGCAACTGGTAGTGAGTGAGGAAATCCATGGCGAGGGTATTAAAGTCGGTGAAGAAGCCTTGCGGTAATTCGATATACCATTTTGCAGCCGAACCAGTAAGGGTTTGTTGGAAGAGTCTTAACCTAATGGAGTCATCCATCAAGGAGTTGGATGAACACCAAAGGTGAAAATTCATTACGTGGTTGTTTGGATCCTCTCCCGGTTTTCCATCAAACTTGGGAATGTCTGATGGTAGCTTGGCTGGTATAACGGGCCAATGGGGAGAATGAAGGATAGGGTCGTTCAATATCCTAGACAAATTAGGAAGGTCCAAAGTGGCCAGAAAGGGTAATTGTCTATTCACATGAGGGTACTGGTGACTTTGGGGAGGAATTCCCATAGGTATACCAGTCAGACCGTAAGTCGTTTGCATATAATGTGAATATCTGGGAAGATTCGGTTGTTGGTGTGGAGGCATGTAGCCCATAGGGTTGTACTGGTTAGGAATATTCCATTGAACTAGGACATTAGGTTGAACGTTCGAACTTCAAATGGGATTGGGCGGACTTGGGTATGGTTGGCCTGCACTAGGGGGTATGAAAGAGCTGGCTTGAGGCTATTTCCCCCCAGTCAGTTGAGGATTACCTTGGATAAGATAGTTGCAATACTGGGCCAAGGCTGTAGGTATATTATGCTCATAGGGTAGGGTAGTTGGGGGTTGTCCTCCAACTGGGGGTTGTTTCCCAATTGGGAATTGTCCTCTGTACGGAGGTTGTGTCCCAATATGGGTTTGACCTCCAGGTGGGGTTTGTCCTCCAAATAGGGGTGGTGTCCCGATTGGGATTTGACCTCTGTATGGGGGTGGTGTCTCAATGTGGGTTTGGCCCCTAAATTTAAATTGTCCACCAATAGAAATTTGATAATTAGGAGTGAAATACTGAGTAGTGCCACTAGGGTCGGCTCTGCTGGAAAAAGATGGATAAGACCCTCTAGAGGGGATATGAGGAAGTGTCTAAATAAAATTGAAAACAATATTGTGTCCAGGAGGGGAAAAAACTCCATAATCTCTGGATGGATCCTGAGTAGGGATAGGGATAGAAGCATTTAACACATTATACCCAGGGGGAAGGGGTGGGGTAGGTCTAGGTGAAAGTGGTGTGCCAATGGGATCTTGTCTAGCCACTGTATTCCCAGTGGGAATACTCATAGCATATGGGACCATTGTAGAATGGGCCATTTGAAGGGGGATGGTCGAGTTAAGGTCAGTTGGCTGGGCATCTGAACCAGGGAAAAAACAGGCAGTTGTAAAAGGTATTGCATCTGTATCAGACATTTCAGGCAGCTCAGGTGTGATAGTGATATCAACACCTGCTCCTGAGCCAAAAAGGTCCCATCTAAAAATTCCAGTAGTCCAAAAAGGATCCTGACCTTCAGGGCCTGTGAAAGGTCTAGCTGGTAATCCAGAAGACTCAACAACAATTTCTCCGAATGCATTCACCTGAACAATACGTCTCTCAGAATAGTGAGGAAGTCGAAAATACTCTAAAGAATCTATAACTTAGAATTGTTCTAAGGAGTCAGTTCTTTCCACTCGTGAAGTGGCAATGTCTTGGACCTCACTCTTTTGAGGAGAGCCCTCCGGTGGGTTGGTAGGCAAGGGTTGAGAACCTTCCATATCTTCTGGGGGTAGTCCTTGCATTCTATGTGAGCAGCATGGAGGGTCAATGTTGAATGAGATAAATATCTGACAAAAGAAACTCTATGGCCAACTATGGAAACAAACAACACTCGCTAATATAAGCTAGGAATCAAACCAACCAAACAAAACCTTCTTATTTCGAGGTCACTAGTTGGTGATGAAATCCAACGTCACGAAATCAAGACAAGAAGGGGTTGGGCTAGGGTGAAAAAGTTACATTGATGACCTGCTTAACAGAATTATGCCTTGGTGCAAGCTTCCACGCCGTAATTGTGGATTTACCCTCCAATGAGCAAGAGTGATTTTGGCCAATGTCGATTCCAGGTATCATGAAGACTTTCCCCTCCACAGTCACCTTATGTAAGAACCTAAGAAGATAGGCCACTAAAGTTACCACAAACAACAATGATGCCTGGGGAAAAAATTGTTGGATCATGTTGTCATTGATGCCAATGGTTTGTCATTGATGCCAATAGGTTTGATTACTTGGGAGATTGTTGGATCATATGTCATTGATGTAAATGGTTTGGTTTGATTGATGTCATTGGTTGATGTCAAGTAATT
>ML790818.1:129326-144979 GCA_009831015.1 Picea engelmannii | reverse complement strand
ACTGGTTATAAATGACAACAATGGGTAATGAATAAATGTTGAATGCTAATTGATGAGTTTTTGTGCAAGAGGGAAGTTTTGGGAAAAAGAGCCCCACACTCATTCACCCCCCCCTCTAAGTGTGGTAGGTGTGTCCAACAACAGTGGACAGTCCGATCCACATGCAAGGGCAGGGTATGGAGCCTAAAATCAACTTGAATGACTTCCACTCATCATTGTGGGTATACCTTCAAGTGACCCCCATAATACATGCAATCTCTACACCGAGACCAACAAAGCAGGGTGAGTAACTATGTCAATCTCAATGCAAACTTAGGTTTGACCCTTGTGTGAGAAGGGCTTCCCAGGACAAAATGTTTCCAATGGATTTGAACACTCCCTATCACAAGATACTATTGTGTGTTTTGTGCTTTGGAGAGTGTGTCTCACAGCTTATTCCAAAGTGCTAGCCTAGCTAATGTTGGTGTGAAAGATCCTAGAAAATAAAATTTACTAAGTAGATTTTATGATTACGTAGTGTTTTTATGGGCTGTTGTTTACGCAAGGGGAATATGGAAATGAAACGAATGTTGTTGGGACCTTGACCCAAAAAGATGCAAATAGAGATGAATGATGCAATTTTTTTCTCAATGAACTCTATCTACAGCAGGGAGGTGTTTTTCTAGAATAATATAAGCTACAAAATGTACTTTTCTTTCTTGAACACAATTGCAAACAACCATGAAAATGAAACTTTTTCAATGTTCTCTTCTTAAAAAAAAAAAAAAAACATTGAATGAAAAATCTTCTTTATGAATGATTACTCAACAATAATGAATGGCTTTAATTTTTCTTTCACAAACCAAAACAGGCATGTATGGAAGAAAGCACAAGTAATCAACGAAAATTGTTACACTCAACATGCACCCAAATCAAACTTTCAATGTGGATAAAAATAAAAATGACAAGAAAGTAGTTCACCAAATGCACATGGACAAAGAACTTTCCAAGCAACAAGCAATCCAAAAACACAATCAATCCCAACTTTTAATCCAATCAAAGACTTTTGATCAAACAAACACTCAGATCTCATAATTAGAGATTATACCCTTGTTGATAAAAGGTCAAGAAGTAAAAACTGGGAAAAAATGATTAAGAAGAGTTTTTGATCTCCGAAAACCAATCAACCATGAGATTTGAAGTCAAGAAATAGTCAAACACTGGCAAAAGAAGTTCTTCCTAGGTAAACAAACAAATTTGGGCATCAGAAAAGACAAGAAGACCTAATCCAAAAATTTTACAAACGAGTTTGCAGCCTAGTAGTGGGGTGCAGTGTGAAAATTAGGAATTCTTGCAGTCTAGACACTGGCAGAGTGCGAGAAGGTCGCACTGGACTGAGCAGTATGGTGCAAAAATCAATGGTTTTCGCAGGCTATAGAGAGGTATAGTGTGAGACTGTTTGTAATCAAGGAAAATTTGGAAAAAGGATAAAAGTTTTGAGTGAACTTCTAGGTCCAGAGAGTCTATATGGATCTCCTATAGACTCAAAGACTGGCTGGAAAGGAAAAAGACTAGGATAAGAGAAAATGGCCAACAAAAAACCTCAAAATGGGATCTCCCCAGTGGAGTCACCAATTTTGTTTTAGGATATATTGGTG
This sequence comes from Picea engelmannii, assembly GCA_009831015.1. Lineage (NCBI taxonomy): Eukaryota > Viridiplantae > Streptophyta > Pinopsida > Pinales > Pinaceae > Picea > Picea engelmannii. The sequence goes on along the minus strand of ML790818.1, from coordinate 143,342 downwards.
TATGCGAAAACTAATAGATCTCCCTAGATCCACCTAGATCTAGAACAAAACAGGACAGGACATGATGCTTTCCCTAAGTAACTATCATTGAATTTGTCATCAAAGAAGGAATAAGTAACATACCTTTAGATATCACTTCCTTATGTCTTTGTTGTTCCTACTTCGCTTTGGCTGCCTTGTAATGTTAGATCTACAAAAACACAAATCGACCAAGGTGAAAGAAACAATAATACATTTAATGAAGACTTAAACATGTGATCAAGGAGTCATGTAATAAAATAAGAGTGATTTTATGGGAAAGAGACATGCCACTGTATTATATTAAATGAAAGTAGAAGATACAACTAGATTGCCCTGATGTTGCAAGCTTCCTTTTGGTGGTCCTTTGCTCCAACACACACACTTGCTCCAAACTTGCATGAAGAAGATCCACTATGGCTTGATGGACAAATGGAGGCCTCAAGCATCAATTCAAACAGGATTCCTCACACAATTCTAAACCTATTATTTCGTCAATTCTTTGTTCAATATTGCTTAACCTCTTCCATGAGAAACCCTTCAATATATAGGAGAAGGAGAGATGGTTAAAGGGATGAGGATGATCCCACTAAATCTGAGAAGTCAGTAGGATGCCAACCATGCGAATGCCAACTCATTTTCTAGAAGATCCTCTTCTAGAACCTTCGTAACCTCTTCTTCCTTTTTTTATCTTTGAAATAGGTTCGCACCCTGTCTATAGAGCAAACTGCGAACCCCTCGCAATCCAGGTATAATGCAGCCTGCGAGAATCAGGGATTTTCGCATCCTACAACATATGCAGCCTGCAAAATCACTATAAAAATATGTTTTGTAGAGGAATACAACAGTCACTTTTCTCAGGTAAATATTCTTTATGAGAGCCTGAACGTATCATTGTAGAGACATCACCAAAATGACCAAAATAATGTGTAACAATCCCACCATCAGGTTACCATAATTCAAAGGAGAAGTGTCGAAGGACCCGAAGAAACACTTGTTTATTTGTGAAAAGATCTGGGAAGAAAAACAAATAATAGGCGATGCTACTAAACTTGCACAGTTAGATATCATGCTAAGAGATCACGCACTGGATTGGTATATGAGTTTAGCTGCAAACAGTCAGCCAGGGACAGCTAGAATGATTGGAGATATCAAGAAGTTGTTGATAAATAAGTTCTATAAGTCGAGTTCATAGAATCAATACATGAACGAGATGATAGAGATTAGAAAGAAACCTGAAGAATTTGTATGGGATATTGACCAGAGATTCAAATGACTGAAGGGAAAGATAAAATATGTCATGACATATATGCAACATAGGAATCTGTTTTTCAATTCATTTTTACCACACTTGAAATATCCACTGCGACAACAAAGTTTCAGACGCAGGAAGAGGCTCTCCAGGAAACCCTGCAACTGGAAGAAAACCAATATCAGAAGACATATCCAGCCATCGAGGAGATAAAAGAGGAGTTGAAGGAGGATCTGAAAAAAATAACATTTTAGCTAAACCAGAACAAGAGTTAGAACAACAGAGAAGTTGTTTGGTGTACCACATGTAGGACAGAAGGACACCATAAGAATGAATGTTCAACATTCGTGCAGTACATGGCAGAAGGAATGCCAAATCCATTACCAATAAGAGGACTATGGTGTGAGATTTGTAAGAAACAAGGTGATGCAGCTCCCCTACCCTCCTTGGGTTCTGTAACCTCCTGGTCTAGGATATTTCTTTCTACTGAGTCAAAATGACTCTTTGGGCTCCTGATTGAACCCAAATCAATTATACACATTCCCCTCCTCCTTCTGTGTGTAGTTCCTATTAGACCTGCCTGGTTTCCATGGTCATGATTTGACCGATATCAATCTGCCCATTGATCAACGCTTCATAATGTTTTCGGGCCACCAACGTGCTCACCCTTTTATAGAAGAGACTTGTCCCTGTAATATGAAAGTTCTTGCCCAATCTCCTTTCGATCATGCCCGTTGATCTCTTATCTAGATGAGATCAACGACTCCAATGCATTACAGCCTATGAACTTGCACGTTCACTAATTTATCCTCTTCTCCCCACAATGATTCCCTGTCATCGATTCCCCTTCTCATATCGATGACCCTAATCATATTCGGGTTTCTGGCCTTCGAAAATCTCAACTTCTCGCGCTCCGCAAGCTCCTTTTGTTAAGCGCCTTCTTCGCATGTGTCCTCGAGCTATGTTCTCGTGTGACCACACGATTACCTATTAAATATCACGCACCTTCAATCCCTCGAAATGTTATAGGACCTTCAATCTACCGATCTTGATGGTACCTCCGGATTGACAATTTAGATCTGCCCTCTCCAAATTCACGGACCAGATATGCCTCTCCTAAATCAACAGATGAGATATATTCGTGATTCCAGACTTCGAGGTTTTGAAATATCAAACCTCACATTTCTCTGTACTCCAACCTTCTAGAGTCAATGATCTGTTGCCACCTATCTCCCTGAATCTATGGCCAGGATATCCTCCATGGATCCAGACTACGGGAATATTAATTCTCAAATCATTGCCACTGCTGACTGGTTATCTTCCAGAGTGGAAGATTTGCTGACACGTATCCTCCCCAATCAATGATCATGATCCCACTTCGATACTTTGGCCTCCTCAACCAGATCAACGGCTCTCTGAATCCCTTCTCAATCAATGCTCAAGATCTTCTCCAGGTCTTTGGACCTTTTCCCCTCTGCTCTCTTCCAGAGTTTTGGATTTGGAGTCACGTGTCCTCCTTCACATTGATGACTCTCGTCATTTTGGATTTCCAACCTTCGGAAATCTCAAATCCAACTCTCACCTTCCTATTGCTTTTATTCGAAGCTAGTAATCCTCTAACGTGTGTCTCCTCCTAGATCAATGAATATGATCCCTTCGCATATTTGGGTTTCATACTTCTCACTTCTCAAATTTCGCTTCCCTTTGAAGTATGCAGATTTCTACCATGTGTCCTCTCAAATAGGATGACTGAGATTTATTTCGGGTACTTTCCCAAAATCCACATATTTGCTCCATGTGTCTCTTGATCTGACGACTCTAAATTACTTCAGGTATTTACCTGGAGCCCACATATTTCTGCCGCACGTCTTCTGGATCCAACGGTCTAGATTCACTTCGGGTCTTCGTATTTCAGAAATTTCAATTATCAAAATGAAACCCCAATGTATTTTATTTGAATCTTGAGATCTGTCTCCATGTGTCCCTCTGGATCTAACGGTCCAGATCTCTTTGGCTCTCCGACGCTTCGTCTCTTCAGCTCTTCAACGCTTCAGCTCTTCGGCTCTTCGACGCTTTGGCTCTTTGGCTCTCTGACGCTTCAGATCTTCGGCTCTTTGGTGCTTCAGCTCTTCGGCTCTTCAACGCTTTGGATATTCATCTCTCTGGTGCTTAAATTTCACTTTAGACGATCCAATGACTCAGGTATGTTTCGAATGATCGAACGACTGAGATTTCACTTCGACTTTCCAAAACATCAGACTTTAGAAATATCAGTTCTCAAACCTCACCTTCTTCTGAACTCAAAGCTCCTGATGGTCCAGATTTACCTTGGTGATCTGACGCTTGAGATTTTCTTCGGTTGATCTGATGGCTCGGATCTGGTTCGATGGATCGAACGGTTGAGTTTCTACTTCAGGTTTCCGGCTCTTCGAGCTTCAAAGATCTCAACCCTCAAACTTTTACTAGTCCTTCTGCGTACACAAGGGTTGAAACTCGTTCACTTTACCTTGATCAGACAGTTGTCAATCCTTTGTGCTCAGATCCAATGACTACTATCGCTCTCTCTCCCGAGCTTCTCTTTTCTTCTGAATTAGAAGATTTATCAGTCTTCAAAGGTTTCTAACCTTTTTTCCTCCTACAAGTCTGACTCTTGGATATTGTCTTCGCTTTTGAAAGTGGTATTTATCCTAAGCTTTAGGACTTAGAATAAGTTCATCTCATATGCACTCCTTGCATTATCTCTTATGATCTTGATCTCCTCGAATATTTCAATCTCCAATGCACTCCTTACGTTTCTGGGATTTCCTCAAACTCAGATCCGAAGGATTTCTTGAAAATAAATTCTTCTCTCCCTCCCGGTGTTTTCCTTGCTCGATGCACACCTTGTAGAGATCCTTCTCCTACAAAGTATTCAGTAACTTTGTTTCTTCCTAAAATCAACATAGATTTCTTCAGTGCGCTCCTTTCACTTCTACTGGTGAAGGTTCAATGACATCTCTCTAAATATTTCTCTGAGGTTAACTCACCTCTGTCAACGCACTCTTTGCGGACTGTGTGCAGTCCTTGCACTCAGAAAAACAAAGAAGAGAAACAATTGAAACTCATTCAACACTTCATAAATTCACGCATTCAATCCATGAACGACATATAAAAACATAATAAAGAACACAATTACATAAACACGATATGTGGAGGAAAAACTTATTTTCTATTATCTTTGTGTGTCTATATAGATGTTTACAAAAACTGTACTGCAATAGACTCCCAGTTCTCTCAAGCTCTCCTAACCTAACTCTATCCTGAGTTTTACTTCTAAGACCTCATCTACCTAAGATCTTTTTCTCTCAAATATCCTTAATTACAAAAGAGGGCTCTATGAGCTTATCCTCTCCACCGCCTTAGTGCCATCACTGTCTTAGTTAAGACACCATACTCCTATGGCTCATTACATAAATGAAAAGTCCAGATCTTACTATGATCTAGACCTGACTACAAGAAACCATTTAAGGCGACTATGTCCACTACCTAAAAAAAGGTATGGCTCGGCTCTTATAGCCTTACAATGCAAATCCCATAGGATAAGATTTTGAAATTAAAAATGGGAGGGTCAATGCCTCTCCCTTTCTCCATTGTGCATCTATGTGTTGTCTTGCTGGTGCATTTGCTGAGGTGGAGCGATGCTCCTGCATCAAAGGGTCATGATCCATACCACTGCCCAATGATGCAGAAGTACCAGATAGTATCGAAGAACTCATATTGCAACTTTTGCAAGTCAGTATGCCATAATGAAAAATATTGCAGAACCATGGACTTGATGAGGGAAATAACATCAGATGCATACAAGTTGCAGGAAGAAATGATGACTGAGCAAGCCACACATCATTTTAACCAAGTACCTGCCCTGTACAACACTACGTAGCAACAACATAACACTGCGCAATAACCATACAACACTGTGCAGCTGTGGTACAATACCACACAACCACACTATAATACCTCGCAGTATAACCAGGTGCTTCTGTATAACACGTCACGATGGGATCGAGCTGGCTACAGAGGGGGAGGTAGAGCAAGAGGAGGCTTTGGAAGAGGTACAGGACCAGTGGTATGCCATAATTGTCAACAACCAGGACACTATGCAAGAGAATGTCCACTTCCACCAGTGACGTGTATGTATTGTCGCACATCAAATCATGACACGAAAGAATGTCCGACACTATTAGGGAAGATCCAGGAGAAGAGAAATCAGAATAATCATAATGTTCAGTGGATTTTAGCAGAAGCAAGGGATGAAGGAAGAAACATCAACATAGTTACACGGGGAGGAGCTAAAACAAGAAACGACGTAGTACAAGAGCCAGTACAACACTAATGGGTGAAGAAGAATGTCGAACCAAGGAAGCAGTTTGATGCGCAGAATGAAAAGGAGACATTCAAACAATCCAGACAAGAATTCCTGAAACCAGACATTGCATTGACATCAATTGCACGGCATAATAAGAAAGTACCAGAGTACGAGATGCATCCATCGTTGGATCACACTGAAGAAACACAACCCCTGGGACAAGTAAGTACGATTATAGGATTTTTGCAATCATGTGTAAAACTACTCAATGATCCATCATCTATTAGAATATTAAAAAATATGCTAGAAATATGTAGCATAGAAGCAGAAGGAAATATAGATCAGAAAACAATCAATCATCTACATAGAAGGAGGAGAACAAGTAGAGAATTCAGGTTGAACTCCAACATTGGAGATTTCAACATGGGAGATATTATACTAAATTTAGGAACCGAAGTCAATGTATTACCCAAGAAGACATGGCAATGTATGGGAGAGCCCACACTAGGATATTCACCGGTTCAATTGAAACTAGCAAATCAACACAGAGTTCTCCCGATTGGGAAACTAAAAGGGGTAACAGTAGACCTGGATGGAGTGCATACTAAAGCTGACTTCGAAGTAATCAAAATAGTGGATGGAACAAAACCTTATCCAACATTACTTGGCTTAGATTGGGCATTTGAAAATCAGGCCATAATCAAATTGAAGATGCAGAAGATGACCTTCAAGTCAGGAGAATACAGAGGCATTGTGCCATCGGACCCATTAGAAGGGGAAAGGTTTGTAGAGCTTACTTTCTTAGACCTGAAGGAAATTAACCAGTTGTACAGAACAACTACGTGAGATGTAGATTACGTGAACCCAACTGCATATGGGGTACTCAGTTGGTGAAGCATCACCTCATGTGTGTCAGACTCAGATACGGGTTTAGAAAATTGTCAACAGAGGTTACACGAAGTCTCCACAAGAAGATGTAAAAGAATATATTGCGCAATAAAATGGGTAGGCATGGAGATAAAGGAACCTCCCATCTTCCATGGGGTGAATGACCTAGAAGCATTCTTAACACGGTACAAAGATGAAGTGTTAGAAAATCAAAGACTCTTAGTCCTGAATATAGAACTCAAGGAAACACCTGCAAGATGGTGGGGTGCGCACAAAGAAACAATGAAAGATTGGTATCAATGTAAGCAGTTATTGTGCATTAGGTTTGGTGCAGAACAAGGAAGAAACCAGCTAGAGAAATATGATGGACAGGGAGCACCGACATAACACTTGGAGAAGTGCAGAATGCTATCGAGGATGACACCACCGCAGGAATGGCCTCATCATTTTGTTCACACATTAGAAGGCATTCCAACAAACTGGTATGCAGACCAGGAACTGCGCAGAGGCACTACCAGCTGGACAACATTACAACAAAAATTTACCATCACTTTCTCATTTGAGCATAATAACCCCAACATAGAAACAACACTTAAAAAAGTCATAAGGGTGATATTCATTAAAGAACCAGAAGTTGAACTCATGACGGAAGAACAACATCAAAACAGACAGACAGTAAAAGAACTACTCTCATGCTACCACGTGCATGAAGAAGCACCAGATGAAGATGACTTGTATGATATTCAGATTAAAGAAGTTGAAGGTGAGAGAGAAGTGGAAGGTCTACCACTAGAATCAAAAGTAATTGTTGCACCGATCAAGGTGAAGAAAGTCAACTCGGGGCAGTTGAGAATCCCAAAATGGCCAACATTGGAGACTATTGGGATGAGCAAACAGTGGAAAGTATAACAGAGTTACTACGTGAGTACAACGACCTGTTCCCAACAACGTTCATAGAAATGAAAGGCATATTAGGAGAGCTAAGAGAACTGAATATACCACTCAGATCTGAGGCAAGATCGATTAGACAACGACCATACAAACTAAACCCGATATATAATAAAAAATTCAAAGTCGAGATCGATAGGATGTTGGAGGTTGGATGTTGATGTCGCAAGTTCCCTTTTAGTGGTCCTTCATTCCGACACACACACACATTTGCTCCGAAATTCTCATTGAGATAATCCACAAAAGCTTGATAGAAAAATGGAGACCTCAAGCATCACTTGAAATAGGATTCTTCACACAGTCTTCAGCCTATTCTTTCATCAATTCTATGCTTAATATTTCTTAACGTTTTCCATGAGAAGCCCATGATTATATAGGAGAAGGTGAAGTGGTTAAAAGGATGAGGATGATCCCACCAAATTAGAGAAACCAGTAAGATCACAACCATACGGACGCCACCTCACATTCTAGAATATTACCCTTCTAGAAACTTAGTGAAACTCTTTCTTCTTTTATCCTTCAAAATTCCACCGCACCCTACCTATATAGCAGCCTGCGGAAATCCCACGGGCCAGTTATAGAGAAACCTACAGAAATCAAGGATTTCCACACCGTGTAACGCTTGCAGCCTTCCAAAAAGTAGTCTTGCAGAGGAAGAAATTCGTTTCTCTTCTCATGCAAAAGATCATTTTGAGAGTCTAAACACGTGCTTGTAAAATCATCATCAGGATGACCAAAATAATGTGTAATAGAATGCCCCCCAAAGTATGAGGCTAGAACTCGTGACAACCGAAATAGTTTGTAAAAATGCGTGTGTGTGTCGGGAACAAAGAACGCATCAATCGGGAACTTGCGACATCAAGGAAATTAGGTTGTATCTTCTACTTTTCATTAATATAATACGGTGTCATGTCTCTTTCCCATAAAATCATTAGTATTTTATTACATGATTCCTTGATCACATGTTTAGGCTGTCATTGAATTTCTAAGATTGTTTCTTTCACGTTGGTTGGTTTGTGTTATTGCAGATCTAATTTCACAGGAGCACTGGGGTGAAGCAGGGACAACAAAGATATAAGGAAGCGATTTGTAAGGTATGTTATCTATTCCTTCTTTGGTAGTAAAGTCAATTATTGCAACTTAGGGAAAGCGTCATGTTCCATCTTGTTTTGTTCTAGATCTAGGTGGATCTAGAGGGATTAGTTTATGTCTGCATTCACCAATTTACCCAATAACAACTGTAAGTCGATGATCCCCTCATGTACCAAGTCCTAGATGTAGTGCATGTGGATCTCGATGTGCTTCGTTCACTGCCTCTGAACTGGATCTTTGCAAAACTTCAGAGTTCTCTGGTTGTCACACCAGATGACGATCGACCGATGAAAATGAATGCCCAACTCAGTGAGAAAATGTTGTATCTGCATAGCCTGAATGGTTATGTTAACTACCCCTCTGTACTCTGCCTCTACTGAAGATAGAGAAATGGTAGCTTGCTTCTTTCTTGACCAACCAATAGGCCGAACCAAGACTGAGTGAGTAACCAAATGTGGACTTGCAATCAGTGCTATCACCAGCCCAGTCAGAATTAGTAAAACCAATGAGATCTAATGTAGAGTCTATTGCATAATGAATCCCAAAGGTGATGGTGCCCTGTACATATCGAAGGATACGCTTTTCATCCTTCCAATGTAGCTCATGTGACTCCTGCATGAACCTGGAAACTGTGCCAACTACATATGAGAGGTCTGGTTTGGAGTGTGTGAGATACAACAATATCCCCACTAGATGTCTGTACAGTGTGTTGTCAACTAGTGGAGTTTCCCCGCCATCCTCAAGTTTGAATCCTGATAGGAAAGGAGTCGGAGAAGAGTTGCAGTCTGTCATGTGAAATCTCTCAAGGCGATATCGTGCATACTTTCCCTGAGATATTTTGATGCTTGATGCATCCTGACTAATATCGAGTCCAAGGAATAAGTGTAGCGAACCCATGTCCATCATCAAAACCTGTCATGTAGAATCCTCTTGACTGCAACAATCGCTAAAGTTGAGCAACCGGTGATCAACAAATAATCAACATACATAACTAAAAGTAGAAGTGAATCAGTCATCCTGAGCATGTAGACATCCGGGTTTGATTTAAAACATAAAAAGTTGTGTGACAATAGGTAGGATTCCATCTTGGCATACCATGCCCTCGGAGCCTACTTGAGGCCATAAAGTGAATTCTTCAGTCGACAGACCAAAGATGATTCTTGCATAAATCCCTGGGGCTGCTCCATATAGATCTCCTCAAAGAGATCATCATGAAGAAATTCATTCTTCACATCCATCTGATGAACTTCCCATCCCTTGGCTACCGCAATGGAAAGTGCCAATCATATGGAATCCATATTCGCTACTGGAGAGAAGGTCTCATCATAGTCAATACCATGAACCTGTTGAAAGCCTTTGGCGACAAGCCTAGCTTTGTATCTGTTGATTTGTCCATCCACTACACTCTTGGTTTTGTAGACCCATATGCATCTGACAAGTTTCCTCCCGGAAGGAAGGGGAACTAGATCCCAAGTCTAGCTCTCGAGGAGGGATTTGCACTCCTCCTGCATGGTGGATTCCCAAAAGGGATTTCCAACAACCTCACTATAAGACTGTGGATCTAAAGACTGAACCAAGAAAATATGATTGGAAGGAAATGGTTCAGTGGTAGTGAGTGCAACAGGAGGCTCCTCGATATCAGATCAAGTCCTCCTAGTATCAATTGGATCACCAACGAGATCCCTTGCATCCTGAAGATTAGTCTGTGCCCACTTGGGCCTCTGTTCTGGCTCTGCAACTACATATGGATGCTCTGACTCTGCATCCAACTGTATTGACTCTAAATATGAATCATTTGATTCGTCTGAATCAGAACTCTCATCTGTAGAAGAGTCGACATGTGCATGCTCATCATCTCAGACAGGTGGAAGAATGAAGGTGTCTGCATGCGGCTGCTCAGGTACACGTGAGACACTTTCCTTGAATTGGACACTATTCTCAATGATGAGCCAGTCTGAGGAAAGATCAATAAGCCAATATCCCTTCACACCGTCAAGGTATCCAACAAAAATGCATGCAGTGCTCTGTGGATCAAGTGCCTTCCTCTTTTCAGAGGGAATCCTTGCCCATGCACGTGAACCAAAAATGCGAAAGTGGGTCACTTCTGGTTTGAGGCCGCTCCAAGCCTCATAGGGGATCTTTTCCTTGACATATCTATGGGGAGATCTATTTTGGAAATATGTTGCACAATTAAGTGCTTTGACCCATAGTCTCTATGGTAGTGACTTTGCATGCAACATGAAAGATGCCATCTCCTTTAGAGATCTATTTTTCCGCTCAGCAACTCCATTTTTCTGCGAAGTATAGGGAACTGTGTGCTGCAACTGAATCCCTACCTCATGGAAAAGATTATGGATCTCATTATTTACATACTCTCCCCCATTATAAGTTTGAAGGACTTTGATATTCTTTCCAGGCTGTGTCTCAACCAAGGCTTTGAAATCTTTGAGGTGTTGAAACACCTCAGATTTTTTCCTGAGAAAGTAGATCCATATAAAACATGAGAAATCATCAACAAAAATGAGAGAAAACCTCTCTTTTCTGATGGATGGATGCGGAAAAGGACCCATAAGGTCACTGTGGATCATATCTAAAGGTGTGGAAGATCTCTAAGACTTTCCCTTGTCGAATTTCTCTTGAGGGTGTTTCCTGAGAACACATCCCTCACATACTCCCTTGGAGAAATGGATGTATACTAGACCATCAACCAATATGTGCTTCCTAAATTGTTGTATGTATCTAAAATTAAAATGTCCAAACCTTTCGTGCCATATCCTACTACTTTCATTAGCATGAGTAAGAAGTAAAATAGAATCAGGTTCAATGAATTCAGAAAATGTATACAATCTAGACTGATGATTTACCTCACCGGTAGCAACCCTGGAGTTGGTTTTCATGTCATAGATGTCCACGAAATTTGGTGTGAATATGAATTTCTTTTCGGTTCCGGAATTTTTCATCTGATACATGTAGAGAAGGTTGACATAAAGTTTGGGAACGTGCAACACATTCTCGAAGCTTTTGTTTGTGAGTTCAATCCTTCCTTTGCTAGTGACTTCGACAGAAGAGTTGTCCCCCATCAGAATAGGAGGACCTTTTCATGCATCCAAAGAAGAATATACTACTTTTTAGGCAGCCATGTGATGTGATTCTCCTGAATCTACGATCCAAGTATCGGAAGAGGAGTTGATGGCAATCAAGGCATGGCTAGAATTGCCATTCTTGGAATTCAGATCCTTTGTCTTCTTCTTCTTGGCACCCTCAGGGATGCGATCTCCAAGGTTGTTTTGCTGAAGTATTTGAGACATCAGATCTATTTGTTTTTGCATGCATGCAGATTCTGAATGGAATCGTTTGTGATAGTACATGCATTTCTCTCCTTTTCTTCCCTTTTCTCCATTGAATCCAGAGGCATCGGTGAAGGGTTTTGTGTACCCTTCCTTCTTCGGATGTGCATGAACTTTCCATTTATATTTATCTTTATATTCATTATATTTGTGGCTTCCATATTTCACAGTGAGTGCATGATCCTTTGGGCCTCTGATTGTGCCCATGTTGATGGGCTTGGTTTGCTCTTGTGTCGGTGCTTCGATAAAGTCCTCAAGAGAAGGAATCTTCTAAGTGGATCTAGAGGTGAATCTGACAGAATGGAATGTTGATATGAATACATAGAATTCAGGACCAAGATTTGAGAGAATGGTGAGAACCATTTTTTTCTCCTCTTTAGATTTAGCAACCCCGCAAGCTTTGAGTTGCGACAGTAAATCCTTGAATTTTGAAAAGAAATCTTGGATATTGTCGAAGCTTTTTGGATCCAATGTGAGTAGCTCCACCTCCACCATGTGTCCCCTCATCTCATCCAATTTTCCAAATATCCCTTCCAATATGGTTCAGGCTTCATTGGGAGTCTTACAGGAAGATATGTGAAAAAGGAGATCGAGAGAAATACGACTGCAAATTGTTCTGAGTGCCTCATCCATGCGATTTAAATACTTAGATTTTTCTATGGCTGATGTCAGTTATGTATATTTAGTCAAGGTTAAACTGTACAACCCTCTCATTCAGAGATGTATGGTTGTTTTCTCCTTCCATGCAAAATAGTTGTAAGGTGTAAGAAAGAATTCTTTTTGGGAATCCATCTTTCTGCTGTCTTCAATCTTTTGTACCTGCAAAAGTTTTTGGTGTAGATTTTGCTTAGCATCCCATCGGATATGATACCATGTAAATGTGTTGAACATGCACATAATAGATCTACATAAAAAATAATACACACATTTGCAGAGACAATTGGAGAAATAAGAAGAAGGAGAGAAATAATGAAAGAATTCTCATTAACCGTTATGAATAATGAATAGTTTACACATGATATAATATGTATAGCTCAATGAGTGCACATTGGAGGTGAACCAATGTGCCATAGTGTTGGTATAGAGTGATTTTGACACACACCAATAGTTACGGGAGTGAGCTACCACCTATTCTAGTATCTCAGGCAGTTACAGGAGTGAATTGCCACCTAGTTGAGTTAACTAGTCAACTAGTCTTCAGTTAACTGACTAAACATAGAGTAGTGAGGAGTTAACTTAGGGAATCAAGGGTAATGTGCCAATATGGTGATGATACCAAGGCAAGGTCGAATTATCATGGTGATGATCCCAATGTTGCATGGTGATAAAACCAAGGCAACATCTAAACTCAACTCAACTAGTCAAACTGAAGTGTCAACTGAAAGAGAATATTCTCCAGGTGGAATATTCTCCCCTAAAATATAGGAAACTGGATAATGACTAATTATGACTAATAAAAAAGGAAAAAAATTAGGAAAAATAAATCCTAGGTGTGTGTGAAGTAACTCCAACACGTAACTAGTGTTGGTGGTGCAGATTCTCAGGTGGGATCAAACCGCCACAATGCATGTAGTGTCATCCCTATGTCCCCTTATACTCAATGTCTCCTAAACAATTTATTGTTGGTTGTGGAGCCTGATTATCTTCCTGATGTAGAGGCCCTTGCTTTCAGCCGTGTTTATACCCCATGAAGTATTTACACCCAAAATTATGTACACTCTTCCACGCGGGGGAGTGCAGAGGGGGGTACCCCCTCTACGGGGTCTGGGGGGGCTATCCCCTCGGCTGGGGGGTCTGGGGGAAAGCGGGCCCCCAGCAGGGGTTCGGGGGCGAAGCCCTCGAAGAAAAAATTGCCTTATAAAAGTATATTGTAATTTCATTGTAAATCTGGACCGTTCATTATAAGGTCGCAGATCTAACGGTAGAGATTATGGTAGGGTTTTTTTCCCTAGAAGGCAGCCCTCTTTTATGAGGAAAATGTATTTGCGGCTATGTACGAGGGTGAATATTATATTCTGAGAGAGGAGACTGTGAGAGAAAGAAGAGGAAGTTACAGCGGGTTTTGCTGTAGGTTGTATCCCTTCATTTGCTGGATAATAATAAAGGAAGGACCTGGCAATTTCTCT
>ML790818.1:62045-72454 GCA_009831015.1 Picea engelmannii | reverse complement strand
AAGAAGCCATCAGTAAGGCCCAACAATATGACCTCATCTACGCACAGTCAGGATACTTGTACACAGTACTTCCTGACCTTCCAAAACCTGCGCCATTTGGCCAGGACAAACCTGGGATGTCTCATTCAGCAGACGGACTCATTAGTGCTACCATGCATCATAGCCCACAACCCCAACCACCACCGATGTATGGAACACCTCAATACCCACCAGTATATGGGGGCACTCCTTATTTTCCCCCACCCCCGTATCAACAGCCATATCCTGTTGCTATACCTCCACCCATCAGTGGACCACCACCGGCACCACCCTTACATCCACCTATTCCTACAAGTAGTGGTACTCCCTCAACATCATCTTATAGTACTAGTGAAAGCACACAGCCTTCCTATGTACCTTATGGATCGGTACCACCGCAAAATCCATACTTCCCCTTTCCAGGACCTCCACAACCCATGGTTCCCCTGCATCCCAATGCGGGGGTAAATTTTGTTCAACCTTCTGCTGCTCAGCAGTACCAGAATTTTGAACAATTAAATACAACCAACCCACCTCAACCATCGAACAATAACAGGAGGAAAGGATGGAATAGGAACAACAACAACCCCAATCAAGGTGGGAATCAACCCCCACAACAACAACCCACTGGGGGCAACCCGAACCAAGGGAACCAAAACCCCCAGGGGGGTAATAATAACAAACGCCAAGGACGGAATACGGTTAAAACCATTCACCCTTGTGCTCTTTGTGGAGTGTATGGTCATTACACCCACCATTTCCCCCAGATCATTGATTTCAAGAGGTTGAGAGACTCTGGAAGCATTCCCCCTTCCCCAGCGCAACCTGCCCCTCAACAGGCACAACAACAATATGCGCAACAACCTCCCGCAGTATTGCAAAATCCTATTCCACATCAGGGCATTATCAACACCCAGCAGGATGCACAACATCCCCCACCCCAAATGGGACAATATCACAATCCCAACAATCTAGCAGAATGAACAATTCTCCTCACCAGTGAGGAAGAAATTCTTTTGCAAACTTGTAATCGTCAGTATCCCCCAACAGCTGAGTCTACTCCCACATCTTCAGAAACAAACCCTACACCAACAGGACCCCCGTTGGTGATCCCTTGCCCTTTCGTCGAACCACCATTACGCATCCCTCGCATCCCCTTGCACAAGAATGTTCATAACCCCCAGGCTCGGGCAGCTCATAACTACAGCTTGGTAGATGACTTAGCACAATCCCCGGCTGCCATGTCAGTTTTGGAAGTCCTCCAAACTTGCCCAACACAACAGAAATCACTACTTTCTGCAATGGGGGCAGTCGATCCTGTAGATACTCGACTTATCACTTTCGACCTTGATAACTGCGAACCACGTCTTCCCGCCGCAGTCGCTATTCAAATCCCCGTCAAAATATGGAACATCACGGTCCATCGGTGTATCATCGATGAAGGGGCATCCACATGCATCATGTCCAAAACAGTATGGAAAAAACTTGGTTCCCCAGAACTCTTACCCTCCGCCATCACACTGCGAGCCTATGATGGAAGATCATCATCCCCTGAAGGAATCTTCCAAAATGTCCCCATAGAACTCGGAGGCAAAACCGTCCTCATCGACATTGAAGTTATAGATGCCCCACTAGAGTACAATATCTTGCTTGGTTGTACCTACATGTATGCTATGAAGGCAGTGGCATCATCAATATTTAGGACAATCATGTTCCCTCACAACGGAAAGATTGTGACCATCGACCAAGTCACACATTACGAGCCAAACCCATCAGCCAGTCTCGATAACATTCTTCCACTCATTCATACAAACCAAGACGTATATCCACTCGTCGAGATGGGTCCTGGGATTTTTAAAGATTCATCCTTGTTAGGGACATACCATGGAGCACCACCACTCCTTCCCCCTAGCCAAGTATGCATCATTTCCTCTAAAGAAACTCTCCAGGAGGATACTCATCCTCCCCAGGAGGCGTCAGTCATCCCTGACGTCTCACCAGTCGCAGCACCACTCCCACAGGAGCCTCCTGCAAACTCGTCGACCCCCATAGTCCACGAATCCACAACTCCTCAAAGGCCTAATCCCCTTTGGGAGACAGTTCCCCGACCCCTCACTCAAATTCCCTTCTTTTACCCACCCCCCGGAGTAGAAGCTTTCCAGGTAGCTGCAACGCTCACACTTCCCAATATGGTGTTAGCAATCCCAGTGTGGTACTTACATCCACCTGAGATGGTCCCTCGCCCATAGGCAGGACTCCCCATGATGATTCCTGTCCTCACCCCCACTACCCTCAACACCCCCATACTCCCTACCCCCCCTGCTACCGCTGGGGGCAGGCGAAAGACAAAGGAGCCCACAGCTCCACTTCCTCCGCGCATCTTACCACCATGCGCGTTGTGTGACAAAGCGGGCCACCAAACCAACAACTGCCCATCATTACCGGAATTACGGAATTTGATTCCCCCCAACCCAACCCCCATACCACCCATTACTACTACTACTACTCCACCTTCCAGTAGTAAAGGGTGGAAGACCAAATTCGCGTGTGCCATTTGTTCTGAGCATGGCCATTACACCCATCATTGTCCATCACTACCTTGCTTCCGGCAGGCATTAGACATCGTAAGCCGCGACTTTCAGAACAACCCATGCCCTGTTACATCGCCCACAACACCTATCACTGACATTCGCTATGTCACTACTTCCGTCAATGAACGCATGAGATGCCCTTGCTCTCTTTGCGATTCACTGGCTCATTTTACATACCAATGCCCGATGATCATCGAATATCGGCGTCGTTAGTTGGCCCTGTGGCACCAACCCGCAGCAGAGGTCATTGACCTTAATTCATCACTGGCATATCTTCACATCATTTCCCCCGAACCCGAGGCCCTACCAACGCCTCCATGGTTCTTCGATGACGTATCCGAGGACTCACCCCGTAATCCACCTAAATCTCCTACCCATTCTTCCACGGAGACTTTACACCCAACCACAGTGGGGACTCCTCAGTCCTTCAATATCTGGTTTATGTCAAGTGAACCCTCACCCGCTTCCAGCATTACCCCCTCTGTTCCTTCAGCAGGGGGCAACCACACTGTCACTGAGACCACTCCTCATGACCCATTATATTCCCGTCATTTCCAATACGACGAAGAAATATTGGAAGAGCTACAACGCCTAGACTCTCCCTGGGATGCACTACATCATCGTGCACTCTTCCTTCCGCAGGAAGCCCCCATGCCTCCTAGCCACAATCCCATTTTCGTGGTCGAAACCAAAGACTTTATCCCCTCAGGAACGATCGATTGGTTCAATAACCCCATTCCTGCACCTGACGCTTTCGAAGAAGGTAACTTGGCTAACATTTCCCCCACCATCAAAATTGACATTTCCATTAAACCGGGAATCGTCGAAGAAATCATCATTGGAGCAGTATGTACTCCTGAGGAAATCACTGCATACAAAGCCCTCTTCTAGGAATTTAGGGATATCTTCGCCTGGTCATACACAGAAATGCCTAGCCTAGACCCATCTATTGTCAAACATCACATCGACACCTGGCCAGACATTACACTCGTTCGCCAGAAACAACGACCGCTACACCCAGCCAAAGCCTCAGCTATCAAAGCCGAAATTGCCAAATTATGTACGGCCGGATTTATTTATCCTATCGCTTACACTTCATGGGTTTCCAACCCTGTACCCGTCGACAAAAAACAGGGCACCATTCGTGTTTTCACCGACTTTCGCGACCTCAACAACGCTTGTCCAAAAGACAATTTCCCAACACCATTCATCGATCAGATTATTGACGACTGCGCCGACCACGAGGCTCTTTCCTTTATGGACGGATTCTCTGGCTATAACCAAATTCAAATCCATCCAGCCGATCAATATAAAAACGCATTCATTACCCCGTGGGGTACGTTTGCATATCGCGTCATGCCCTTCGGCCTTAAAAACTTCGACGCCACTTTCCAATGGGCCATGACATACATTTTTCATGATTTGGCTGCAATCATCCTCGCATACTTAGACGACCTCACCACTCGATCTAAGAAGCGTCTCCAACACCTCAATGATTTACGAATCATCTTTCAACGGTGTCGTCAGTATAACATTCGCTTGAACCCTCTCAAGTGTTTATTCTGCGTCACCGCAGGGCGCCTCCTTGGTTTCATCGTTTCGCAAAGCGGTATCACCGTGGACCCCCTCAAATTCCAAGCCATCACGGAAATTCCACCTCCTCAGAATTTGCGACAGCTACAGAGTTTACAAGGCAAAGCCAACTTTCTTAGGCACTTTGTTCCTGATTACGCTATACGTGCACATGGTTTCCTTCGCTTACTGCGTCACGACATCCCTTTTCATTGGGACAACTATGCCCAACAATCGTTTGATGATCTGAAAGCAGCACTTTCAAGTGCACCTTTGATTAGTGCACCGGATTACAATCGCGACTACATTCTCTACATATCAGCATCAGCTGTATCAGTAGCCGGCGTCCTCGTCCAGCTCGGAAATGACAATCGTGAACATGTCATTTATTACATCAGTAAGAACCTCTCAGGACCATCCCTGAAGTACAAACATGAAGAGAAACTTGCTCTTGCAGTTGTCCTCGTAGTCCAGAAACTACGCCATTACATTCTGCTTCGCACCACCAAGGTCGTAGCCGATTCCAACCCTATGCAATATTTGCTCAGTCGTCGCCAAGTTAACGGCAAATTCGCTCATTGGATCGTTATCCTTCAGGAATACAACCTCGAGTTCTCAACATCCAAGAGTAAGAAGGCCCTCATTCTTGCAGAACTTGTCACGACCCTTCCCTCCGACATACCTAGTACCCCTGTCAATACTGACTTTCCGGACGAACATCTCTTTTACATCACTTCCGATGATCCTTGGTATGGCGATCTCCTCGTCTACCTGTGAACTCAAAGGTTTGGTCAACATCTATCATGAGATGATCGTCAGCGCATTCACCATCATGCCCCCCGCTACCTCCTCATCGGTGACATCCTATATAGGCGCGGCATCGACACCATTCTGCGTCGTTGCCTAACTATTGACGAGGCCGACAGAGTCTTAAACGACTGTCACAGCGGCGCTTGTGGGGGCCATCTTTCGGGCATCGCCACGGCTCAAAAGATCATTCGGGCTGGTTATTTTTGGCCTACCCTGTTTCATGACTGCATTCATGCCATGAGACGTTGTGAGCAATGTCATCTCTACGCCAACAAAGCCCGCGCTTCCCCCACTCTTCTTCACCCTGTCATTACTGCAGGCCCCTTTTGTAAATGGGGCATTGAATTTATGACTTGTAATCCCCCCTCCAGCAATGGTCACAAATACATTGTTGTCGTTGTCGATTACTTCACCAAATGGGTGGAAGCCATGCCCACCTTCAACAATACCGCTGACACTACAGCGCGTGTTTTCTTCAACCACGTCATATCACGTTTTGGCGTACCACTCCAACTCGTTTCCGATCATGGGAAACATTTTGAGAATGAGATCTTCATCGAACTCTCATCTCGGTTGGGCTTCTCTCATGAGTTTGCCTCGCCATACTACCCTCAGTCCAACAGACAGGTCGAGGCAGTCAACAAAGTCCTCAAGACCATGTTACAGCACACGGTCAATAAACATAAAACCAATTGGCATCACATGTTATTTTCCGTGCTATGGGCTTATCGAACGGCGGTAAAGACCGCCACGGGTTTCAAACCGTTTCACTTAGTCCATGGGGTCGAGGCAACTCTTCCCATCGAGTGCGAAATCCCTACCCTTCGCACCGCCATTGAGCTTTTACCTGACACTGCTCCACTGGAGCAGCACTTGCTGAACTTGGAGTCTCTGGATGAGGATCGTCGATCCTCATTACAGAACAACGAGGTAGCTAAAAAATGATCCAAAGCTACCTTCGATCGCCATGTCAACCTTCGATCATTTCACGAAGGCGACCTTGTCCTAGTTTATGATATCGCCCATGATACCTTTGGCCATGGCAAATTTGAATCACTGTGGCATGGCCCTTACATCGTTCAACATTTCCTCACCAAAGGCGCATACATCCTGGCCTCCCCCGAAGGCCTCACACTCAAAGAACCCGTCAATGGGTTATACCTCAAGAAATTTTATGCTTAGAAGTAGTCATGCTACTTTAGGTTACTTTTTCTTGTTTAGTGTTTTTAATCTTTTTTCCTACCCTCTCGTCTAAAAAATCCTTTGTGCTATTGACAGATGACTCCTCCACCAGCTTACCACATTGGTTACGCCAATGGCGCCAGTCGTTGGACACAAAATCTCGCTTCGGCTGCTTGGGCTCTCTATACCCCATCACATGAAATGCTACATTCAAACGACATCTGTTTGGGACCAACAACCAACAACCAAGCCGAATACACTGTTGTCATTGGCCTCTTGACCGACGCCCGACATCATCATATTCATCACCTTAGCATCTTCCTCAACTCTCAGCTAGTCGTCCTTCAGCTCAACAATGTTTATCGTGTACACGATCCGTGCCTCTTTCGCAAATACCTGCAGGTTAGACTGTTATCTCGACATTTTGATTCCATTACATTTACCCATATTCCAAGAGAATTGAATCAAGCAATAGATGAAATAGCTAACATGGTGTTAGATTGGCATATATCACATCAAAATAAACAGATATAAACATCTCATAACATCCTGTCACAGCATATAAGAAACATATACATCATCATCATCATCATCAAAAAACAAAACACATGTAACACATTTGGATCTCAAAATATGTCTACTCATGTATATATATAACAACCGAATGTTTACATACAAAAATATCGACCCTTCGGCCCGTGCCACATCTATGGTACAAAAATCGGCTCACCAGCCTATCAAAAAAGTACATACAATCAGGGGGCCTCTAAAGCACCCCCAGCTGCCCCTCCCTCAGGAGGCGGTGGTGTCCCACCCCGACCTGCCCCAGGCGGTGGTGGTGGAACATCAACAGGACCACCCTGCCCAGGCGGTAGGTGTCCACTTGTCATTGCAGCGAGCACAGCTGCCCGTCGCATGATCGACCGCCATGGTGGCGGTAACCCAATGCACTGCTCCAGGAACTCCTCGTCCTGGATCTGGGTCCACATGCCCTCAGGCACGTCCCGAAAAACCGTCTCAAAACGACGGGCTAGATACTCATCTGCTCCGGCTTCCGCCAGAGGAGCCTGCGATGGCCCCGCACCAGGGTCATCCCAGCGGCGCCTCTGCATCGGTCTCTCAAGGGGAGCCCATTCAAAAAATATATGTCCTCCTCCACCGTAAAGGCGACCTTCTCTCCTCGCACGAGGAAGCAGTGCTGCGCCAGGCTCCACATCTCAATAAGAAATTGGAGCAAATACTCCTGGGCCCGTATCAGAAGGCACTCAAAAAAATTTAGCAACCCACTGGTTGCTAAAGATGCCCACACCGCCGGCCTTGCCTCGGCCACCTCCTCCTGCAGCGGATCCCAATCTTGCTCGCGCCATCGCACGTCCATGCTCACTGATAGCTGCCTGTACACAACCCAGAGACCTATATTAGCTTGGGCACTCATCCAAAACATCAAAGTAAGCTAATGTTTCACCCAGCCACCTCGCCTCAAAGGCGCGGCTTTACCGCCCACAGGCACGCGCACATGCGCACCTGTTCGCTATACAGGCGCTCACGAGAGCGCGCCTGTTTTTTCCCATAGACGCGCTCAAGAGCGCGCCTGTTCACAATACGCGCTCACGAGCGCGCCTGTTCACACCCACAGGCGCGCTCTCAAGCGCGCTTGTTCGCCCTACAGGCGCACACACATGTGCGCATATTCAGTGAAAAGGCACACACTCATGCGCACCTTTCATTGAGTCGCCCGCGCATGTGGGCCCACCCTCTACCCAAAATCCCCCTAAACCTCCCGTACGACCCCCCATACCTACCCTGCCCCAAAATTTGAAACCTATAACTATGCAGGATGTTCAGACCACTAACCTGAAACTCGCACGCCGGGAAATGGATGCCTCGTGCTCTCCAAATTGCTCAAACTCCTCTAAATCTGCTCTGGAATCACTATAGTAGTAGGTACAAATGAGGTGGCAATGTGGGCCCTACAGCTATATATAGGGTTTTTTCCAAACTTCCACTCACCATCCCGGGAGCCCACGACGTCCATTTTTCGAATCGTCTTCAGCCACGGGATCAGCATCCCGCCACCCACATCATGGCTGTCCTTGGGCCACTTTTCATCCCGAGCCCCCGGGGCGCCCTTTTTTCATATCATGGCCAGGTACACACACGCATTGTCACATTTATCTAATACATGTTCATATTTATCATCCTCTTCAAATATTGTTCACTTTGGGTATTTGGTTGTTCCATGTGCAGGTACTTGGTCATCATCACTTCACATCATTCCTTCAGGTATATACTCAACACTGGCATGTAGTCTCTCCCACTGTATTGCATTTACATTCCAGTCACACCCTCTGATATTGACCTTTAGGATACCCATTCCCGGTTCGACAGTACTCACACCTCCATTTGCATTTTTTTGGGGTACTGTCACCCGATAGCATTCTTACCTACATGAGTTGTCCCATTCATAGCACCTATTGGCACTTTTGACACTCATGTTGTTCTTCACCACCCTTCAGGGATGGGAGTCCCGTTAGTTTGTTATCATGATGACACTCAACCACATACTCCTCCTTCTCATTTTGCTGGCTTTCCCACATGGACTCCCAGATCATCGCTTTATGCTTCAATTCATTTCACCTACACCTCCGCAGGATCATGAACCCTCCATTTCATCCACCATCAGTTTGCCCATCTGCAAACATATCTTCATTTCACCTACCTCATACAGAAACTCGCCAATGGGGCCCCCACCCTTCACCAGTTTTCCACGAAGTTTTTACCCTCCCTGGGGCACTCATCTCACACTGGGGCACCCGTTTCTGTATTTGTACATTTTTTTTCCCAAATTATTCATTCTTTATTATACAAATGTATTTTGCAGTCATTTACCTCTATCGTCACCATTGGCGGCCTACTTTCCTTGTGGCTACACGCAACCCATGTCACCCTTGGTTGGAGCATTACTTCCCATTTTCCCCGCCGGCATCTTCTATATCTTCAGAACACTACACAGGTCGCTTACCTTTATCCTCTGAATTTGTTCACCTTGTCTTGCCTCTGGCACAACTTACCCCTGATCTTGTCGTCCCCCTGACACTCAATCTCGTCACACGGTTGCGGCCACGCCTTCTATCATGCGCCCTCCAACCAAGGGCAGTCTTGAGTCATCCCACTTTTTGACTTCGTCCATGTACCTCTGCCACTTCCTCACCTTAGTAGATTCCACGGAGTACCTTTTTTCTTCTGGGAGTCGCGTCTCCCTTTTGTCGACATCAACACACTTTTCCAAAAGGGCGGCAGTATCTTGGTCCTCATTCCCCATTCAATGAGCGATCTCAGACGGCACAGGGGGAAACACCATTGCTCCCTGATGTCGTTGACCCCCATAACATTCGACGCCAACACTTTCTCATGTTGTGGTGGGTCTTACTTTGCGACTATTGCAGTTTTTATCATCAATTGCCGAAGACCTCTGAACTTGGTAGGGCCACCACTGCCCACATCACTGTCGTTGTTTACTTCCTCGACCATTACCACTGGTTCAAAGTATGTTCCTTTGCAGAATTGTCTTCTACCTTTATCATTCCTCCCTCGAGGGCGCTGCAGTCGTCTACATCAACAATTCAGACATTTTTTCTTCAGAGTTACATAACAAGAGCATGGGGCATGCCCGCCTCGTTTGTACACACTTGTATATTGTTTTCACACTTTGGGGAAGGTCGGATCTCCAGGTTCCTTTCTTCTCCAACGGATTGCTCTATACGGTCTCACTCTTGCTCTCCCTTACAACACCATTCTTAGTAAAAGAAACATTGATGAATTTCGGCTATACATTTTGGTCCTAACCTCATCCATTAGGGGGCATCTGTTATCACTGAAATTTTGTCCGCACAGGGCGACAAGAACTCCGCATCATCAACACAGAAAAACAATCATTCAAGGCACAAGGTTAATTCCACAGCACAGCAAAAGGGTCAAAACTATACAAAATGGCCAAAAAATTACAAAGCGTTGTTGCACCCACTGGGTGCGCACGCGTAACATATTCGTACCGGGAGCGCATATGCGTGGCTGTGGGGTGAAAAACCCGCGCGCCTGCCAAACGACGCATTTATGGAACTGGTCGGCCTCCCAACCACTAATGGATCGGCTCCCAAGTCGATTTGACACCAAATCAGAGCTCAATCCACGTGGGGGGGCTGGTCAAAGACCTAATTGTGCCCTAAAGAGCCCCTC
>ML790818.1:47236-61995 GCA_009831015.1 Picea engelmannii | reverse complement strand
GACCTAATTGTGCCCTAAAGAGCCCCTCTTCACATTCAAAAGAGGTTGCATAATAACTCAATGTTTGGTTATAAAAATCCATGAATGACCACCATTTCTTCAAGGAATTCTTCATACTGTTATGCTGCTGAGATTGCTAGAGATTCATTCTTTGGCAACATACATTGTAAGCTGCATTTCATAAGCTATTCACCCCTCACTTGAGTGAATAAACTTGGAGTTCTTTCACCCACATTTCATCTTTTCTTTGTAAGGAGAGCAATCAGTTGAGGGCCTCAAAGAGCCTTCCATTGGAGAGGGAAGGGACCCAAGTCCTCTTTCTCCATTGTGTATCTTTGGATTTTATCAATCAGACCAGCTTATATATTGGTGATATTGGTCCATTTTCATTTGTTTCTATTTTTGTTCCTATACTCATAGTTTCATTTAGTTTTTGTTTAATTCTTGTTAATAGCTTAGTTGTTTTCTTTCTAACCTTTTACCATACAGCTGTCATGACTAGCAGAGCCCAACTAGGCATGTAAGCACTCACTTTTTGCTCACACAGCGACGAGAAGAGTGCAAACAACCTCCTCTTCAGAAATTGCACTATGCCTCATTGACCAAAACCCTAGTGTTGGAGATACTCCAACAAATGGTTTTTCGATCGACAAAATGATAGTGTAGGAGCCCCAATAGCTGAAACCCGGTGCTACAGATCCAATGCAACTAACAATTCATGCATCCGAGTGTCAGTTTGAGTTTTTATCAATAGTTGCAACTCACCTCCTCAAGCCATTCAAGGACATGTGTCCAATTTGGTATGGGGGCATAAAATCCAAACCGAGCAGCATAATGGAGTTCCGTAAGCTCCCACAAGTCTGTTTGGCCAAGGCCCATGCGACTACACTAGAAAAAATGCCCGACATAGTGTTCTTGAAAATCGACCTCATATTTAGAATTTGCACTATGCCTCATTGACCAAAACCCTAGTGTCAGAGATACTCCAAAAAATGGCTTTTCAGTGACGAAATGATAGCGTAGGGGCCCCACTAGCTGAAACCCAGTGTTCTTAATCCAATGCAACTGACGGTTCATGCATCTAAGTCCCAGTTTGATTTTTATCACGACTTGCAACTTTCCTCCTTAATCCATTTAGGGACATGTGGTCAATTTGGTCTGAGGGAATAAAATCCAAACCATGTAGCATAATGGACTTCCGTAAGCTCCCGCAAGTCTATTTGTCTAAGGCCCACATGCATGGAATTGTGCAAAGTTTTATCATGAATGTTTAAGCTAATTTAAAAAGGAGGAACAACACCACTTTCATATTTTCCATCAACTTCAAGCCCAAACAATAACTCTGGTTGACCATCAACAATATTCATTTTATCTGTACTTGCCTCTATGTTCAGGGCTTTCATTACTTGTGATTTGTAAGCATTCTTGTTCATTAACTCTGTTAGAGGAATGGGTATCTTGAGTTTTTCCTATTCACTTTCAAAGTTGAACAAGGTTTGAGTCTTATTTTTGTTAGAAGGATCTGATTTCTCAGCCACATTCTTCTGTGAAGTATCTTACGGTTGGCTGGTAGAGGGAACATCAGTTTGAGCTATTTTTGGGACAGAATTAGAAGTTCTTTTGATTTGGGCTTCTGAGTTTTTCTTAGGGGGGAATGTCAAGAAATTTCCTGGCAGTTGTATCTATTGTCTTTTTAAAGTCAGAAGCTTTCTTGGTTGGATTATCATTAGCCTTATTACTTCTCAGATTGTACTTCATATGAAGTTCGATTATTGCATTTTCAAAATCCTATTGTTCTGATTCCTCCTCATCAACTTCATTTTTTGAAAGAAGTAAAAGACCATGTTCTTCTTGGGTAAGAAAAAAAGAATCATTATCATTTATTCCCATAATATTAATATGAACATCATCAATTCCCTCAATTGTTTCTTCCCCTTCATCAACATAATTTTCTTGGAAAGTAGTTCTAATCTGTTGATATGGGCCTCTCTTTTCTCTTTGTTCTCGTGGTTCTCTTTATCTAATTTGGGGTGGATATATCCTAAAATTAGGATTTTTTATTTAGGGACCAGGTTGATTTTCTCTTGGTGTATTTCTATCAGTGATTTCCAATCTTTCCATCATTCTTTCCATAGTTTTGACTAAGGAGTCTATTTTAGCATCAACAGTGGAAGTGGACAGTTCATCTTTGATAGTTACTCTCCTCTATGTTCTTTGTATATCTCTCTTAGATAACATATTTGCCTCTACACTCACAACACATCTTTTCATTTCTTCCAAAGTTGCAGTGTTTCTCTCTCTCAATTGATAAGACATGTCAGCATCAAAACCATCAGGAAATTTGATCAAATCTAGGCCTTGAGGAGGTTTAATGTTTGTTGGAATTGCATTGTAAATGTTGTTAAATCTAGTGCAATGATCATGTACACTTTCCCCTTGGTTTCTTTTAATACTTTCATATTCATATAATATTTGAAGTGGTTTTTTCTTGACTTCCCATCTATTGAGAAAAGATTGGTGAAAGGCAATAATATCATTAAGGCTAGCAGTTGGTAAGGCTTTGAACCATTTCCTAACTTCTCCATTTAAGCTTTGGGAAAACAACCTCATTTTGACATATTCCTCATCTACTTCTTGCGGGTCAAAGAATTCATTCATCTTGTCAACATGTTGTTGTGCAGTCATGCTTCCAGTGCCATCAAACTGAGGAATCCTAGTTTGATAATCCCGGGGCATATTGTGTAAGGGAGAAGCGAAAAAAAGGGGAGCATATCTTGCTGCCATGATTGGTGGAGGAGGATGGATAGCATGAACTCCTATGGCATGCTGGATGGTAACATGTAAAATTGTTGGAGAAGATGTGGAAGAAGTAGGACTGGAAGATATAGGATGAGTTAATTGAGGATTAATAGATGATGCAGAGATGGATAGGGAGGAAACCTCAAAATACTATTGAATGTAGGCTTTATGCAAAGCTTGATCAAAGTCTGAAGCTAGATCTTGTAATTTCTTGAAATCTTGAAATATTTGTTGATCAAGATCTGATCCGGGAGAGTGTCTTTTAGGCGTTTTAGGTTGAAGGATAACTAGATCTAAAATTGTTTCATCTACAAAGATATCATAATTGGTTCTGAATAAGCTATGCTCAAATGGTAGATCAAACTGGATGTTTTGGATTGTGACAAACTTCTCTAGAAGAGAGGTTGCCCTGGGAAGAGGACTACTACTCCCTTGACTTTCTACAATACTTCTTTTTCTAATTAATTTTTCAAGGTTATCTACTAATTTTACAGGTTCTGGATCAGGATGATATCTGGTGTGAATTATTTTTGGAACCAGAACTTAAACTTTTAGAAACCTAATTAATTAATTACATTTTTTTACAACCTCTAAACATTTATCTCTTAAAATTTAGATCTATGATTGTTTAGAAATAAAGTTTTCTTACTTAGGGAAGATAATTCATAAAGTTGGAAAATTTGTTCAATTCCCCAGTATGGTCACCACTATGTTAGCACTCTGTAATTTCCAAAGGTTGTAGAATAAATTGACTGAGGTAACTACCAAACCACTTTGGAAGATGGGATCTATCCCTACTAGTTTCAAAGAGGGATCTCTCTATCAGATTTAGATTTGTTTGAGTTTTAAATGTTAGGCTAGTTATGACAATTCAAATTTTGTTTGTTTGTTTAAAATAATTGACTGAAAGAATTCTTAATTTTCCATTGGGCTATGGGGTCTGTATTTAAAGATGAGGATCAGATTCAGATTTTTAAAAGGTTGACTCCATAAGGAAGGGTAGTAAGCTTGTTGGATATATTGAGATTAAATGGAGTGAATAAGAGGGAAATGAGGGGAAAGTTCACTAAGAAGAGGAGCAGCTAAGAATTCCTTCACTTAGTTTCAGATGAAAAACATACAGATCATTAAAAAACCAGAGACAGAGTATATGAAATAAATTATGTTATTTTGACTTTATTTTAATGATTAGAATGGGAAATACATAAAATGATTACAGAGAATGATAAAACATTTAGCAAAGAGATAAATACATCACCAACAATCTGACACAAAAATCCTGTGAATAAGCCTCTTTTATTACCAATCGATCCTTTGAAAAATTACACAACAGCTCCTGGGTGAAAAATCAACCCATAATACTTCGAAGGGAGAAGTATTTATAAAACTATTTATATCAGATCTTGTCATAAATGACTAGGATATTATGAAGGAATATCTAACTAGCTAGATCTCTAAAATACAAAATATAGGGATTTGTTGATTTTGTCAGATCCTTTGTGTTGATTTGGTGGAAGTGGTTGGTGACTCATCTCTTTGAATTTCATTGGTTGCTCCATGCTGACTAGAAAACCAAAACTGTCTCTTACTCAAGTATTTTGCATAGGTATTCCCACCTCCTTTTACCTGGGATGGAAATATTAAGTAATTTCCTATATATCTCATCTATTTCAGTATACTTAGCAAAATTAGGCTTGGTGATGAAGATACGTTTAATCTCATGTTGAATATTCAAGTCCAACTGTAGTTTCTCTAGGAAATCATTACCAGTAATGCCTCCCTGTATCCCTACAAACTTTGAACTGTCCTTTGCCACTACACTGATTTTTTGTTTGTAATCAGATAGAGTGATCAACTTGTCAGTGAGTACTAATAATCCAGGAAGACCTTTCTTATGTAGCACTTCAAACTTACTGAAAAACATCTTCACACCTATGTACATCACTTGGGCCTTTTTGTCTAGCTGCAGCATCAATCCTTTCTTGGTCAAGACCTTCTTGATCTCAAGGATGGTATCTGTTATGTCCTCAATTTCTAGTTCTTCTAACTCTTGCTTGTTTTTGGAGTTCAGAAATATGATAAGTTCGTTGGCCTCTGTGGGCCTTTCTCCTAACTCTTCCTTGATGATATCAATTGCTCCTCTAGCCTTCTGTACTAACTCATGTTGTTCAAAGATAATCTGTATGGATGGCCAGATTTCTGAAATTGACTTGTTGATATCTACCCAAATGTTTTTCTTAGCTTGGGCTAAGGTTTTTTCCATGACAGTCTCTTTTTGTAGTTGTTGTAATTGTTGACTAAGCCTTTAAGACTTATGCATCTCTGCCTGGTGATTGGCTTGGAACATTGACTTCATCTCCTGTAGATTCTTTACCTCTTTCTGTAGTTTCCTTATCTCTTCACCTTAGATGGACATGTCTTCCATGGATTTTATAAGTTTCTCAGATGCATCTGAAACTTGTATTGGAATTACTGATGGAATTTATGCTAATGTAGATGCTTATGTTGTTCTAATTCCTGTCAGAGGGAATTCCTCCAATGGGATCATATCCATATGCACTAGGTGATAGAACTGGTCTATGATGTCCTTGAAGTTGTATTCTTTTGATTTTTTCCTCACCAATGAGGTCCATGAGGTCACTGACTACAGGTTTCCTTCTTGGTTTAATTTATGAAATGCACATGGAAACCCATCTGACTAAAAAAACAAGAACAGATAAACCATAACTAAGGAATATTTGAACATTCCTTCTGTTGAAAACCTGAAAAGTTGATCATGAATGTTATCAGCCAAAAATTGAATGAAATTAAATTTAATTGTGGCTCTTTCTTCTGTGGAAAAAATGGATAAAAATCCTAATATAGGCTCATCTACCCATTCATCTGAGAAATAACCTAAAAGCTAACAAAGAATGGAAATGATCTGGTTGGCCTTGACAATAAAGATGGAGGATGAATAAGAGGGATTTTTCTTGGGCAATTGGGCATCTTCTGGAAGAAAAATCTCAAAAATTTGGGCTCTTTGGGGAAAGGTGAGCTTCTGGTACATGTCGTTTAGGGATTCAATGGAGAATGGGATGGATGCATCGTTTCTAGGGATTTGCAGCATCTGATAAATGGATTCAAGGGTAATTGTGAATAGGGTTTCACCAGAGGAGGAAACAATGGCCCTTTGGCTGGCCGAATAACAAGCTTGGAATTTGAGGGAGAATTCAGGGAAATAGTGGGTCTGAGGGAACATATACAGAGGTAAATTGGACTCCCAGAGTCCAATTTCATCACTCTGATCCATAAATATGTCTTTTATCCAAGGGTGCAATTCAAAGAAATCGAATTCGCACCTCAACTCTGTGATTTTATAATCCTTATCCGTCAGAGGTATGTGGTTAAGGTCGACATGAGGAGGAAGGATAGGGTTCTCAGATGTATCAAAAGATTTGGCCTTAGGGGCCATGATTAATTAGAGCTTAAGGTAAATCAATGGTGGAACTGTGATTACCCAGGTAAAATGCACCTGTTGACAGTGAGCGATTGTCACAGTTGTCTTGACAACTTGTTTTGGCGCGGTTTTCACAGTGTATGTATCGGAAAATGGCGTTACAGGGTGATGAAATAGGGTTTTATAGAGTGTTGGAGGTGTCTGTTATGGTGTGAGGTGATGACGGGGTGGTTAACGGTCATGGGGGGCAATTTGATTGGGTAACGGATATGTAGGATGCGACATATGGCAGGTGGATGTAGGGTACGGTGGCAGAGTGAGGTGATCGGTATTGGGTAGTGGTTTGGAAGGATTCCGGAGGGGGGGGGGGGTCCTAAATGTTGTGAGAGTGCCACGTTAGGTGGGACCGATGTGGGAGGAAACCAATTTTTGGACCCCCCCCAATCGTTAAAGGCAGAAAGGTTGGGGGGTCTGAAATGTATCGAGAACCATCGATTTGGATGATGATGGATGCCGCCATTGGCAACTTGTGCGGAAAATAGTCACTATACAACAAAATGTCTTTTCCACTAGTAAACTTAGGATAAATCTATGCGATGGGTAGCGCTAAGCTTACCTTTTCCATTTTACACCATGGTATTTTTCCTAAGCTAGAAATACCCAAATTTATTCAAACAAGAGGTATTTTGACATCCCCTTTCAACTTTTATTGAAAACAAAATCACTAACCTATCTCCTGACCTAGTCATCTAACATATTAATCCAGCTTAAATTGTTGGATTAATTATTACTCTAACCTAGCTAATTTGGCCAAGATTAAACAGTTTGACAAAACTTATTCTCTAACCTATCAACATAAATTCAACAAGTTTGATCATGATTATACAATATGATTCAAACTAGATTTTTTTTTGATGGGGTTTTATATTTTTCTCTTTTTTGTCTTTTATTATTTTTTATACCCTCTTTTCATTTTTTCTATTTTTATCCTTTTCTTTGTGTTTTTCTTTTTTGTAAATCGTTTGCATAATAAAATATTGTTTACAATGAAATATGAATTAGAGGAAGAAATTTCAATCACCAAGTGATACTATGAAATATAGGGTTATAACACCAGGAATCCAACGGAGACGACGATTCGTCAATCTGAGTCTCATGTTTTGTTTTATTCCTTGTTGCAAGTCGCATCCCAAACCATTTCAGGGACTCTTGGCCAATTCCTCTTCAGGGCATAATAGTGTAATGGAGAAGCATTTTTGAGATCCATGAGATGTTGCAATCTTGTTTAGGCATGGACTAGGTTACCAAATTATCTATCCACTCATGAGGGAAGGTTTCATAAATTGGACCCATTAATCCAAATGTTGCATTTCTTCAAACTGAGCAAAACAATAATTCTCGAAATCAATGAGTAAAATAACTTCCGAGGCATGGCACTTGAGAGTGAGGGGTGCTCTAGCTAAAATGCTATCCCAGTAATCCATCAGAGTCAACGATTCCTCAATCCGAGTCTCGGTTTTTTTTTATGCCCAGTTGAAAGTCGCATCCCAAACCATTTTGGGGACTCTTAGCTAATTCCTCCTTAGGGAATAAAAACCTAACAAAGAAACACTTTTGAGTTTTTTGAAATGATGTAAGATTGTTTAGGCATGGACTATGTGACCACATTTTCCATCCGCTCCCGAGGCACGGTTTCATAAATTGGACCCCTAAATACAAATGTTGCATTGCTTCAAACTGAGAAAAACACTAGTTCTCGAAATCGATGAAAAAAACAACTTCTGAGGGATCAGACCCGGGAATGAAGGGTGCTCTGGCTTAAATCCTATACCAGGAATCCAACGGAGATGACAGTTTCTCAATCTGAGTCTCGATTTTCATTATATGCCCAGTTGAAATTCGCATCCCAAACCATTTCGGGGACTCTTGGCCAATTCCTCCTCAGGCCATAAAAGCCTAATAGAGCAACATTTTTGAGTTTCATGAGATGTTGCAAGCTTGTTTAGGCATGGACTAGGTGACCGCATTTTCCATCCACTCCCAAGGCATGGTTTCATGAATTCGACCCCTAAATCCAAATGATATGATCCAAAAAGGATCCAGAGAAGACTAAGGACAACTCAGAATTCGTGGAAGCAACTCGGGAAGCTCAAAATGGCCTCAACAAACCAAGAAAGGGAAAAAATTCAAATTCCTCAAAATGCAATGAAATTGGCATCATCGCGAAGAGCACGTTGTAATATTTCCAACGATGTAAATGGCTCGTTAAACGAAGTTATGGATCAAAAGATATTTGCAGTCAAAGTTTTGGTCAACCTAGCCCAGTCGGCAGGGATGAGTCAACATCCATAGAGTGTATGTGGCACATGCAGAGGGAGACACGTGTCATTGTGATGTCAATATGGTGACGAGGCAGCACCAGAGACTATCACGTGTCACTCATTTTCGGCATTTTCTGTTCAACATGTGGACCAATGAAGAAGTGCCATGTGGCAGACCATATGGGATGTGGTAGGTTGAATGTGCAAGTGGATGGAATGGGCCAATGGTTGGCTTCCATGTGGTAGTTAGAAAATTCCCAATGAGGGCTCGAAACTAAATTTTCAAAAAAAAAAAAATGGCCCACCAAATCTGGCGGAGTTCCCACCAATTCTGGTGGCCAAACTTCCGACTCCGAAAAATCTAAACAACAACTCCAAACTTGGTGGCGGTTCCAAACCAAATATATATTGTTATAATTATAAGCCTAAAAGGGGAGGCTCACGGGCTCAACCCTAGAATATCTCCCTATCCAAACACCTTACATAGCATCCGTGAACCGTTGGGCCAATAGGCTTTGTGGGTTAATCTACCGAACATTTAATTTAAATGATGAGTTTTCCCATGGACCGAAGAGGGGGGTTGTCGAAGGTATGATCGGGCACATTTTTCGAGACAAAGTACAGTGAATTAATTGCAGATTACATGCACAAAAACTGAGACGATATTTCTCATGGGCCTGGGAGTGCCAGAGTCAGCTTAAGGCATGGAGACAGTCATTTTTGGGTAATTCGATGCCACAAATTCTATGGTTCTTTTTGTTTTCTAATCTGAGCAAAGATTTTGCAGCTTAATTCTAGAATGAGGTATACTTATGTATTTTTCCAAATTCTTTTGCTTAGTTAATAATAAGGCCTACCCATTTGAGAGCAGGACCCAGAGACGTAGTCCACCAGGGAAAAACTTCATTCTCAAGTTTTTAATGTTCAGATTTGATGCTTATGTCTCTTCATTATTGAGCTTTTCCTTCTTTATGATGCACTTTAATTTATGCTCATTTAATACAATTCTTTATAAGTCACTTCGATGAAAAGATCCTGGATCATGTTGGTATCAAAGAAGTCATATTTGACTTGAATTTTTGAGTGTGAATGCTTACTAAGGCCAAGCATAAGCAGGGTGAAGTAAATCTTAAGACTTTCAATCCTGAAGTTGGTTATGCATCCATAAGGAAGAAAATGGCAGAAGAGGACAAGCGTGATGAACAGGAGAAAAAATTCCATATGGTCTTTTATCACATGTCAGAAATGGTTGAGCGTATGTATGGAGACTACAAGAAGAGGATGAAGAAGAAAGGGAAGAAAAAGGAAGCAAAAGTTGATGATAATGCTTCAGTGAATCAAGGGGTCGGAGGAGACCCTCCTGAGCCTCCATCTTCACCATCAAGTTCTATCTCTTCTTCCTCTGAGCATTCTTATCATTCTCATCCTTCTAGCCATAAAGATTCTTTTACAAAACCATTATTAAAGATTGATGTAAAATTTTCTTTACCTATGTTTAATGGAGATGCTAATCCTGAAAAGCTAGATAATTGGATCCGACATGTTGAAGTATATTTATGTGTCCAATAGATCGATAAAGAGGAATTTAAAGTGAAATTGGATTCTCTTCAGCTGGAAGGCACCACTCTCGTATGGTGGGAGAGAAAAATTCAGGACAGAAGTAAGTGTGGTAATCTTCTTTCCTCATGGTCAGAATTTAAATCAGCGATAAGGAAGCAATTTTATCCATTGGGTTATTTACATAAAGAAATGATGGAATGGAAAACTTTAAGACAAAGTAAAGGTCAAACTGTACAAAGTTTCACAGAAAAAAATAGGAAGAAAGCTCTTGCACTAATCATTCCTTTGGATTCTTATGAAACTTTAACAAAGTATATTGGCGCACTTCATAGTTATATTCGTCATACTTTGCTATTGTTTAACCCCACCAGTCTTGATGAAGTTTGTGTGCAATCCACTCACCTTGAGAACAAGGGAAAATATGTTCAAGAAGATCCCACAAATAAACCTTCCAATCTCCCACATAAGCAATTTAAGAAGTTTAAAAGGAAGGACAAAAATATCGCCACTGTAAAGAGAGAAGAAGGAAAACCATATTTCACTCATTGCAAGAAAAATGGTCATGATGATGAACATTGTTGGAAACTACATCCAGAGAAGAGACCGAAGCAGTTTGGTGGAAAGGGGAAGACAAAGACCGTTTCTACAGTGCAACAAGATCTTGGTTCCGATTTAGGAGATGAGGGAAAGATCACAATGGTTGGAGTACAATGTAAATATTCCCTTCATGCTAGTTAAAATTCCAATAATGAATCTCATGATGATGAAAGAAAGAGGAATGAATTATTTCACATAAGAGTTGTATCTAAACACACTAATATAGATACATTATTTGATCTGGGTTCCAAAGTAAACTTGATATCTGAAGCACTTGTCAAAAAGATGGGTCTTGAAACTAAACCACATCCAAAACCTTATCCTCTTGGTTGGGTATGTGATAAAGAAAAACTTAATGACACCAAGAAATGTAGGGTCAGATTTTCTATTGCTTCAAAGTTGATTGATGAAGTGGATTTGGATGTTGTATCACTTTATATATGTGGAATAGTGTTGGGGAGTCCTTATATTTATGATAGAAAAGAAGTCTTCTTTCGTCATGAGAACAAATATCACCTTACTAAGGGGGGAGTGAAATATATTGTTAGATCCCACGACATGAGGGTAAACACGACACTTGTTAGTGCCGGACAAACAAAGAGACTCATAAAAACTAATAAGAGATATGTACTCATGGTCGTAAGGGAGAAAGATGTTGGAACATCCGACGCTTTTCAAGGATGTGATCCTTCTCATAAGAAAGAATTAATTGACATTGTTTCTAAGTATGATGATATTTTACAGGAACCAGATGGATTACCTCCTAAGAGGGAAATCCAAAATGAAATACATCTTCAGCAGAATTCTCCTCTTCCTAATGTGGGCAGGTACAGGATGTTAGTTGTAGAGATGACAGAGAACAAAAATAAGGTGCAAGGCTTATTGGATCAAGGCGTCATCTGGCCCATCTCATCTCCTTGTGGTTCTTCATTCGTGATGGTGCCAAAGAAAGATGGCACATGGAGAATGTGTGTTGATTACCGAGCCTTAAATAAAATCACAGTGAAAAATCGATACCCTCTTCCTCGTATAGATGATTCACTTGATCAGTTAAAGAATGTTGTTTATTTCTCTAAGTTGGATTTGCGCAGTGGATACCATCAGATCAGGGTTGCAGAACAAGATGCATGGAAGACTACCTTTAAAACCAAACAAGGATTGCTTGAGTGGTTAGTTATGCCATTTGGGATTTGTAATGCTCTGGAAACCTTCATGCATGTGATGAATGATGTATTCAGGCCATTTCTAGATGATTTTGTGATTGTATATTTAGATGACATTCTTATATTTAGAAGGACTTGGGATGAACATGTAAGGCATGTAAGGCAAGTATTCGATACTTTTCAAAGGGAAAATTTGTATGTAAATCTGTCCAAATGTGAATTTGGTAAGACTGCACTTGTGTACTTAGGTCATATTGTAGGAGGAGGACAATTGAAAATTGATCCTTCCAAGATTGATGTAATTGTAAATTGGCCTGATCCCAAAAGTGTAACCAAAATACAGAGCTTCTTAGGTGAATTCTAGTACTAGAGGAGATTCGTTTCAAACTTCTCCTTTATAGAAGCTCCTTTGCATGCCTTAACTAGTATGAAGAACACTTTTCAGTGGGGAAGGAAAAGATCAATACCGCACCCGTATTAGCACTATCGAATCTTCAACAACCCTTCGAGATTGAGACAGATGTCAACGGGTATGCCATGGGTGAAGTATTGATGCAATATTGTAATCCTATTTGTTACCACTTTGAAACTTTTAACCAAGTTGTTGTTAACTATCTTACATATGATAAAGAGTTGTATGCATTAGTTCAAAGCGTAAAGAAATGGAAGCACTACTTGTTAGGGAAGGAAACAATAATACATACAGATCGTCAACCCTTACAGTATCTCCAAGAATAGACCAAACTGCAACAATCTCGACATTATAGATGGATGGGTTTCCTACAACAATTTCATTTGGTAATCAAGTACAAAAAGGGTACAAGTAACAAGGTAGTTGATATGCTTTCTAGACCTCCTATTGCTGCTTCTATTATTTTAAAGAATGCTTCTTTATCTCATGATAGCGATGTGGAAAAATATGCCATTGATGAAGATTTTAAAGAAGTATATGAGAAGCTAACCCATGGTGCACAGGTAGAGAACTATTGTGTACACGGAAAACTATTCTACCATCTTGAAACTATATGTATTCCTACAAGTGAACGAGTCCATGTAATATGAGAAGCTCACACTTCTCTTGTGTCTGGGCATTTTGGGGTAGGAAAAAATATGGATCATTTGCAGAGGTTTTTTTACTGGACTAAGATGAAAGCAATTGTAACTAAATATGTAAAGGGGTGTGTGATATGTTCTACTTGTAAGCCCACTAATAGAAAACTGGGGCTATACTCACCACTGCCTGTTCCATCCCATCCATGGGAAAGTATCTCCATGGATTTTGTAGGGGGTTTACCAATCTCAAAAAGGGGTCATGACTATTTGTATGTTGTAGTGGATAGGTTTATCAAGATGTGTATCTTAATTCCATGTAAAAAGTAGATCACTATTGAGTAGACTGCTAATCTCTTCTTTCAGTATGTTTGCGTTCACTTTGGATTACCCACATCCATTATCTGGGATTGAGATACTCGATTCGTTGGAGATTTTTGGATCAATTTGTAGAGAATGATGGACACCAAATTGAAGAGGATCATTGCTTTCCATCCACATAATGATGGACAGACAGAGGTTGTTAACCAAACAATGGTACTTTTGCTTCGAGGCTACTGCAGCAAGCATCCCAAATTATGGGATGAACAAATACCCTATGTACAACATTCTTACAACCGAGCCTTACATTCCTCCACTCATTGTTCAACTTTTGAGACATGTTTTGGGTATTTACCTAAGGTTCCTTTGGACTTGATGTATGGGAGATATTTCAATTCAAATGAAGAAAGAAATGAAGACATATCCCGCAAGTTCATCTAGAGGATCCAACAGGTACATCAAGTAGTTAGGGAACAATTGGAGAAAATTCAAGCACAATATAAATCTCGACATGGAAAACACAGGGTTGATCATCAGTTCTAGGTTGAAGACCAGGTATGGATTCACATCAGCAAGCAAATATTGAAGGGTGAAGGAAATAAACTCAAGCCCATCCATTATGGACCCTTCACTATTTTGGAGAAAAGTGGTACCAATGCTTTTTGTCTAGATCTTCCACCTTATATTCAGATATAATCAGTTGTAAATGTAGAGAACTTGAAACTTTTTGAGCCTCCCATGATCATGGATCAGAGTGAGGAATTTTTGTAAATGTGTTGAACCTGCATAGAATAGATCTAGCTAAACAATAATACACACATTTGCAGAGAGAATTTGAGAAAGAATAAGCAAGAGAGAAAGAATGGAAGAATTCCCATTAACCATATTCCAGACTCAAAGAGTGAATAATTTACAATATATATAGGCTACATAAATAAATAATGAGCCAGAGTGGTGGTCTAGAGTGATATGGACACACACCAATAGTTACAGAAGTAACTGCCACCTAGTCTAGTCTCTCAGGCAGTTACGGGAGTGAACTACCACCTAGCTGAGTTAACTAGTCAATCAATCTTCGGTTACCTAACTAAAACAGAGTGTAGTGAGTAGATCAATAAATCAAGGGTAATGTGCCAATATGGTGATGAAACTAAGGCAAGTGCACATTAGCATGGTGATAATCCCAATGTTGCATGGTGACAAAACCAATGCAGTAGACTCAACTCAACTAGTCAAACTGAAGTGCCAACTGAAAGAGAATATTCTCCAGGTGGAATATTCTCCCCTAAAATATAGGAGAATGGATAATGACTAATTATGACTAATAAACAAGGAAAAAACTTAGGAAAAATAAATCCTAGGTGTGTGTGAAGTAACTCCAACACCCCCCCTGAACATCACTATGGTGAAAATAAAGAATGGGTCCCGGCAACAAGGCCATGTTAGGTACCCAAATACAAAATATACACTGAAATAAACAAGAAAAGAGGGAAAACCTTATGGGAAACA
>ML790818.1:17491-47061 GCA_009831015.1 Picea engelmannii | reverse complement strand
CAAATTACAATTTATAATAAAAAAAAACATGAGAAGGAACAAAAAATAGTTGCTAAGCAACCATGTCCTTCACTCCAAGAAGACCTCTCAACTGTGCAAGTTTGTGCTCGTTGAAGATTTTGTTGAAGTTGTAGATGTCTGCATGGATATGATGAAGTATATGCACCATTGATATGTCCACACATATCCACTTTATCTTCTTGTAATAAAAAATATCCAAATAAAGTTTGGATGAAATTTTGAAAACCGTGTGGTCGTTTCCGAAAAAGTGCTGAAATTTTCTTGATTTTAAAAAGATCATAACTTCACTTTATGGACTCCGTTTCGGACAATTTCTTTTTTGAAATTGGATATTTTCCTGAGGGGAATTCAAATATTCAATTTTTTTCTGCAAATTGTGTTCATAAATATCAGAATGGAGTCTGATGTGTGAGACTCCCTTTCTGTCTCCTGAGATGCATGCATTACGCATGGAAAAATATCTGCATGTGACTCCTATTATCACACAGTTTGTAGTTTAGGTCAAAGGCTAAAGGATTGAGGCCAAACTGGCGTAACAGGAACCTTCCCCACCCAATGTCACCTCGATGGGGAGGTTCTTTCTATTTAGGGAGGTTAACCCAGGGGAGGCATCCCCGGTAACCTAGGGTTTTGAAGAGGCAAAGGTATAAAGTCAAGTTTAAAGTTTCCCCCCTCACAAGTTACCACCAAGGTCAGATAGTCCGGCTAATCAGCCAATAAAGAAGTGTATGCCCAAATGAAAACACCTACCTGGAACAAGACAACAACAATAAAGTATATATGCAGGCTATAACTCAATGGGTTAGTACTTCAATGACTATCTGCTATCAATTAACAAGCAATATAAAGAAAAATAGATACCAATGAAGTCAACATTTTTATCAATTAGCCAAGAAAAGGCATCAATTCATCAATAACCATCAAGATGTTAAATCTAACAATGTGTTCAACCAACACTTTACTCAATAAATGCTTTAATTCATCATTCAATTACTTATCATTAAGAATGGCTGCGTTAAGATGGATTATTCAAGGGTGACGTCAGCCTTATCTAGGTTAATTTGTTAGTTATCGTTTTAAAATTCAAAGTTTTGAGAGTTGTTTTGGACACTAGGACTTCAATGTTGGAGGATAAAGATCAGTGCCTTAGGGTATATGGAGTCAAACAAGATAAGGGCACAAGGTTTTGAAAGGATGAAGACTTAAAGACAGGAGGGAAGGGTTCTAAAGTGCTACAAAGGCAGGGCCCTAGAATCAAAACCCTAGGGGAAAGAGGCTCACTCCGGTGTTGCTTAAGCAAGACCTCATGCTCTTTCCTCCTTCCTTAGGTCAACTTGGCAAAACAGCTAGCATAAATGATAAATTTAACTAAAGGATGAGGTGAGAGAAAGTGTTGCAAAGGCAAGGCTTTCAAACCCTAGAAGTTGATGGCCCTAGGTGTAGATAACCTAGGCCTAGGACGTCACCCCCTTTTCAACCTATAAAATTCAATGCTAGTTTAAGGGAAGAAGCAAGATGAGTGTAGCAAAGGCTAGGCTCAATCCTTCTTCTTCAATGGTTGAAATATTTCTCTCTAAGGGGACATGAAACAAGGACCTACTTGTGTGCTTGTTACCTAGGGTTTCAAATCAGCAATTTAATAAACAAATGAAAGAAAGTAAACCTACAACCATTCAATTAAGAAGTTTTGCAAGAAAATCACTTACATATCATGAAGAAATCATGTGCAAACCCTAGTTGTAAACCTTCCTTGGAGAGAAATGCCAAAAGATGCCAAAAAATCCTTAAATAACA
This sequence comes from Picea engelmannii, assembly GCA_009831015.1. NCBI lineage: Eukaryota > Viridiplantae > Streptophyta > Pinopsida > Pinales > Pinaceae > Picea > Picea engelmannii. The sequence goes on along the minus strand of ML790818.1, from coordinate 45,246 downwards.
AGTGTGCCTCCCTTAGAAAGACAAAACTACCCTAGTAGGGTGCAAAAATCAGACCTCACAAGTGTGAGTCAGTTTTTTCTTGTTCAAATGAGGGAAAAACATCCTCAATATATAGTGTATCATGACCTTTAATTTTAGGTCATAAAAATTAGCTGACAGGGCTTTAAACCAAAATTATGTTGTTTTTACATTAAATTGTCAAAATAAAACCCTAACTGAGATGTAATAAAGGTAAAATCCCCTTCAAGGGAGGCACAAGCCCCTTTTAGGGCAAATGAGTCATCCAGGAGCAAAACGTTAGCCCCCTAGGGGCTTCTCCAAGGTGCCACACATGCCACTACTGCCTAGTCCACCTCCAAACATGACTATGAAGCTAGATGATGTCATGGTAAGCATGGGGATGCTCTGAGCCTTCCAAGGCCAACATTCCATTGAAAAGGGGTCATTCCCCCCAGGCTGGGCTCTACCAAAGTGCCTCTGGTGAAACACCCTCTTCTTCTCAGGTGCAATACCTCAATAAAGCACTGTCTCGTCTCTGCCCCTCTGACGGGTATCAACAACCATCTGATGGGATATTCAGCCCCATGGAGGTCCGAACTAATCATCTCCTCACGTGTACCGATCCAAATGGTACCTGTTCATTGGGCATGATCCTACGCATCAAAAACTTCACCCTCCATGGGCTCATTAGTCACAAGGATCATAGCAATGTAAATCATGTTTCATCATTAAAGTTATCAAACACATGCATAAAAACCCTGATATATCATCCAATAGCTCAAAGACATTACAGAGGCCTACAATACAAAGCCGAAGAAAGAGACGAAGTACCCTATTAGGCTAGTATCCATAAAGAAAGGAAATTCTCCAAGGGGTATCATCCAAGCCATGTAAATCAAGGTGATGTGGTCAAGGGATGTCTAGGATTAGGGTAGAGTGAGAGCTAGGGTTGCATGGTTTTATCTGTGGGTGCCTCTGTAGAAGGCGAGTTGTACCTATCATGGACGCAAGTTTTCTCCAAGCCCTTTTTTCCTTTTATTATTATCTTATTTTGTTCTTTTCATCCTTTTTATCCAAGGACTAATTGGAGGACACTGCCTTGGCATGGTGACCAGAGCTGATAGTGTTACCCACAAGTACCTTCACAAAAATGATAAGGTTGGCTTGTGATGAGACCCCCTTTCCCTTGGCCATGCAACCAAAGGTCACTACCCTGGCGTGGTAACTAGATGATGGCAATGTCATACTACTAAATACCCATGAACATAATAGGCTAGCTCGTGATGAGACCCCCTATCCTCGTAATTAGGTCTTGTTTGTTTATTTTTCTTGGGTCCCTCTTATTTCTTGCTGAGAGGCCTTTATTGCCTTCTCGGGGATCCTTGGGAGAAGCATCTCTAGGTTTTATTTTTATGGATTTTATCTTTTACCAGTTTCTTTTACCTTCTGGGCCTTTAGCCCCTTCTTCCGACGAGATAAGGTGCAACCCCACAAACAGATCATCCTAATTCCCAGACTAGGGGAATGGGGCAGATGAGTGGGAGATAAGATGAAAATGTGATAATATGATGGGAGTGGATGATGGCTCTTCAGAAATCCCCCCGGTGGCAAACCAAAACCTATGGGTACGGGCTTGCTAGGGCACCCTGTCAATCCCCCCAACCATGTTCAAGTGGGTCAATGTAAGATCCAAGCAGTTATCATAAATACAAGGATTAAGATGCTATATCTAAAGGTTATAATGATAAAAAATGACACATACCATGATACTTGGACCAATTACCTCATGAAGCAAGATCCTTCTCCAATACAGGACCAGACCGATGGTGATGGATGTTGCTGCTGCTAACAAGACAAGTTTGATGAAAGAGAAGAAAGATGGGTCGTCCAGGGCCATGCTTAGGTCAATCCTACTCTCGGTACTCCATGTCTAGGACCCGTGGGCCTCGAGACATGATCTCCTAGTTATCCTTAGAAATCAAGGGTAACATCTGGCTCCAACTCGGGGACATGTGCTCACGGCAGAGCGCATGAGAACCTCATCATCTCTGGCATAACCTGCAGACCTGCTCATACTCGAAAAGGGCATCAGTAACAAAGGTGGGGTGGTATTTCCACCCCGCAACATATATACATGTGTATAACTGAAAAAATAATCAACAATGTAAAGCAAACTACTTACCTACACTTACCTCTGGCTGGATGTTTGGTGTAGTCAAATAACCAATGAAACCAATCCAACAATGTCCCACAATACCTGCCTTTGTGCTTCATCATAAGCCAGAATAGTGACAAATCAAGCACAAAAATGACATGGGTTAGAACATGTATCAAATCATCGGGAATCTAAAAGTCTAACTCATGGAGGCGGGTGGGAGGGATAAAATCCTGCCAAGTCCATCTCTGAGGAAAGTACTCAATCCACTTCAAGAAAGGGTCATGAAAAATGAAAGGTTCAAAAAATTGACTCAAAGGGCCTGCAAACTGGCTACCTAAGACATCCTCATGCTCTGAAGTCAAGGAAGGGATCGACAAAGATCTAGCAGACGACTGGCAAACTATCAAGGGAAAGTTGAAAAAATGGGATAACTGACTTAAACTTGCAGTACCCAACCAAACCTTGGAGTCTAGAGTTTTCCTAGGAGGAAACTCGACATAAAAAAGGTACTTCCCAACTACACCTTTAATAGAAAAGCACGGTGAAGTAACAACAGGTGGTTGGGGTGAAACATCATGAGAATCCTTCTTCAGGAAAACAATGTTTTTACTCCTATCAAAATTCGAGCATAGGGGCGGTTGATAGTCATATTCATAAGGGAAATCTAAGTGCTCGAAGGAGTACTCATCAAAGGCCTCAAGGTAAGACCAAAAATTATTAGGCAAATACTGTACTCGGTCAACCTTGGGTGTTTGTGTAGAGCTAGTAAAAATCTCATCTCCTTGTTTCCACTGGTCAAGAGCTTGCTGTGATAATTGCAAAGGAAACACTTGGAGATGGCTCTTTATGTCATAGATGGGATCCATATCATAACTAACCACATCCCACCTACATCTCCCAACATGCATGAACTTGTCAAAATCATCTATGTCAGTATCAGTATCATAACATGGAGGAGTAAAAAAATCCAATACTTTTGTACTCTCTGTGTCATAAGGTAAAGAACCACTGAAAACTTGGAAGGGGGAATAGTTTACCTTGCTTAATCCTTCCTGTGCAAGAGCTTCAAGTACTTGGATAGCCTCATTAGGTAGAAAATCTACATCTATATCTTCAGTCTTGAGACATAGGGGATCTAGCTTGTCCAAAGGTTCCATTTCCTCTTCAATCTCTAAGTCATAGAATGAGGTATCATCAAAAAACTAGAAAGGAAAATGACTTACCTCATTCTCTTCATCTTATGCAGGGGGGATAGGATCTTGGAGAGCTTCATCAGACTGAGGAGCGGTTATTGGTGCTTCATCCTCATAATTAACTTCTCTAGTTATACCTTTGCTACATTCTATTGGATCATGGGAGAAGTCTTTCTCTTCTTCAAGGGGCTGATAATGGTCTTCATAAGCCTTGTCTCTTACATCAGAGGATTCTTGGTATTGATCATGATATGCTCTCCTGAGTTATACAATCTCAGTGGTGAATCCTTTGTGGTCTAAGGCTACCATGAGGTTTTGAAGGACATCCTCATACGTTTGGCAATCTAGCTTTGTAAGGTATATAAACCTACTGATAAGGTGTATGAAAGATGATATACCCCTGTCCTTGCAACAAATCTTAAAATGATCTTGTAAGTAGGATGGCAGAGTGACTAAGAACAATTTTATAATAGCATCCTCTCCTCCCAAATTTGTCTCCCTCGTATAATCCAAAAAATTTGCAATGTGAGGAGTCGGGAGACTAAAGAATCTTGGAGAGTTGTTTATCCATTTTGTATCAAAGCAATTTGGGTATCCTTGAAAACTTCTAAAATCAATACTCGAATACATCTGTTCCCAGTGTGCCATGATCCCATAACTTGGAAAAATCACAGATTGTAAGGTGGCACAGTGATAAATATTAGTTGAGCCACTAGATAATTTGCCTGAAACTATCAAAGGATAAGGGAAAACACCCTAGTGGAGTCGCTAGGTAAGCTTGTAAGATAAGGCTCTGAGGCAAGGATTACTGAAAAGGTTTTCATCTGAAGAGATTTGACTCAGTGTTCCCCGGCAATGGCACCAAAATGTTATCACACAGTTTGTAGTTTAGGTCAAAGGCTAAAGGATTGAGGCCAAACTGGCATAACAGGAACCTTCCCCACCCAATGTCACCTCGATGGGAAGGTTCTTTCTATTTAGGGAGGTTAACCCAGAGGAGACGTCCCCGGTAAACTGGGGTTTTGAAGAGGCAAAGGTATAAATTCAAGTTTAAAGTTTCCCCCCTCACAAGTTACCACCAAGGTCAGATAGTCCAGCTAATCAGCCAATAAAGAAGTGTATGCCCAAATGAAAACACCTGCCCAGAACAAGAAAACAACAATACAGTATATATGCAGGCTATAACTCAATGAGTTAGTACTTCAATGACTATCTACTATCAATTAATAAGCAATATAAAGAAAAATAGATACCAATGAAGTCAATGTTTTTATCAATTAGCCATGAAAAGGCATCAATTCATCAATAACCATCAAGATGATAAAGCTAACAATGTGTTCAACCAACACTTTACTCAATAAATGCTTTAATTCATCATTCAATTGCTTATCATTAAGAATGGCTGCGTCAAGATGGATTATTCAAGGGTGACATCAGCCTTATCTAGGTTAGTTTGTTAGTTAGAGTTTTAAAATTCAAAGTTTTGAGAGTTGTTTTGGACACTAGGACTTCAACGTTGGAGGCTAAAGATCAGTTCCTTAGGGTATATGGAGTCAAACAAGATAAGGGAACAAGGTTTTGAAAGGATGAAGACTTAAAGACAAGAGGGAAGGGTTCTAAAGTGTTGCAAAGGTAGGGCCCTAGAATCAAAACCCTAGGGGAAAGAGGCTCACTCCGGTGTTGCTTAAGCAAGGCCTCGTGCTCTTTCCTCCTTCCTTAGGTCAACTTGGAAAAACAGCTAGCATAAATGATAAATTTAACTAAAGGATGAGGCGAGAGAAAGTGTTGCAAAGGTAAGGCTTTCAAACCCTAGAAGATGATGGCCCTAGGTGTAGATAACCTAGGCCTAGGACGTCACCCCCTTTTCAACCTATAAAATTCAATGCTAGTTTAAGGGAAGAAGCAAGATGAGTGTAGCAAAGGCTAGGCTCAATCCTTCTTCTTCAATGGCTGAAATATTAATCTCGAAGGGGACATGAAACAAGGACCTACTTGTGTGCTTGTTACCTAGGGTTTCAAATCAGCAATTTAATAAACAAATGCAAGAAAGTAAACCTACAACCATTCAATTAAGAAGTTTTGCAAGAAAGTCACTTACATATCATGAAGAAAGCATGTGCAAACCCTAGTTGAAAACCTTCCTTGGAGAGAAATACCAAAAGATGCCAAAAAATCCTTAAATAATAAGTGCGCCTCCCTTAGAAAGACAAAACTACCCTAGTAGGGTGAAAAAATCAGACCTCACAAATGTGAGTTAGTTTTTTTTTGTTCAAATGAGGGAAAAACATCCTCAATATATAGTGTATCGTGACCTTTAATTTTAGGTCATAAAAATTAGCCGACAAGGCTTAAAACCAAAATTAAGTTGTTTTTACATTAAATTGTCAAAATAAAACCCTAACTGAGCTGTAATAAAGGTAAAATCCCCTTCAAGGGAGGCACAAGCCCCTTTTAGGGAAAATGAGTCATCCAGGAGCAAAACGTTAGCCCCCTAGGGGCTTCTCCAAGGTGCCACACATGCCACTGTTGCCCAGTCCACCTCCAAACATGACCATGAAGCTAGATGATGTCATGGTAAGGATGGGGATGCTCTGAGCCTTTCAAGGCCAACGTTCCACTGAAAAGGGGTCATTCCCCCCAGGCTAGGCTCTACCGAAGTGCCTCTGGTGAAACATCGTCTTCTTCTCAGGTGCAATACCTTGATCAAGCACTGTCTCATCTCTGCCCCTCTGACGGGTATCAACAACCATTTGATGGGCTCTTCAGCCCCATGGAGGTCCGAACTAATCATCTCCCCACGTGTACTGATCCAAATGGTACATGTCCGTCGGGCATGCACCTGCGCATCAAAAACTTAGCCCTCCATGGGCTCATTAGTCACAAGGATCATAGCAATGTAAATCATGTTTCATCATTAAAGTTATCAAACACATGCATAAAAACCCTAATATATCATCCAATAGCTTAAAGACATTACAGAGGCCTACAATACAAAGCCGAAGAAAGAGACAAAGTATCGTATTGGGCTAGTATCCATAAAGAAACGAAAGTCTCCAAGGGGTGTCATCCAAGCCATGTAAATCAAGGTGATGTGGTCAAGGGATGTCTAGGATTAGGGTAGAGTGAGAGATAGGGTAGCATGGTTTTATCTGTGGGTGCCTCTCTAGAAGGCGAGTTGTACCTGTCATGGATGCAATTTTTTTCCAAGCCCCTTTTTCCTTTTATTCTTATCTTATTTTGTTCTTTTCATCCTTTTTATCCAAGGACTAATCGGAGGACACTGCCTTGGCATGGTGACCAGAGCTGACAGTGTTACCCACAAGTACCTTCACAGAAATGATAAGGCTAGCTCATGATGAGACCCCCTTTCCCTTGGCCATGCAACCAAAGGTCACTACCCTGGCATGGTAACCAGATGACGACAATGTCATACTGCTAAATACCCATGAACATAATAGGTTGGCTCATGATGAGACCCCCTATCCTCGTAATTATGTCTTGTTTGTTTATTTTTCTTGGGTCCCTCTTGCTTCTTGCTGAGAGGCCTTTGATTGCCTTCTCGGGGATCCCTGGGTGAAGCATCTCTAGGTTTTATTTTTATGGATTTTATCTTTTACCAGTTGCTTTTACCTTCTAGGCCTTTAGCCCCTTCTTCCCATGAGATAAGGTGCTACCCCACAAACAGATCATCCTAATGCCCGGACTAGGGGAATGGGGTAGATGAGTGGGAGATAAGATGAAAAGGTGATAATATGATGGGAGTGAACGATGGCTGTTCAGAAATCCCCCCGGTGGCAAACCAAAACCTATGGGTACGGGTTTGCTAAGGCACCCTCTCAATCCCCCCAACCATGGTTAAGTGGGTCAATGTAAGATACAAGCAGTTGTCAGAAGTAAAAGATTAAGATGCATATATCTAAAGGTTATAATGATAAAAAATGACACATACCATGATACCTAGACTAATTACCTCATGAAGCAAGAGCCTTCTCTGATACAGGACCAGACCGATGGTGATGGATGCTACTGTTTCTGACAAGACAAGTTTGATGAAAGAGAAGAAAGATGGGCCCTCCAGGGCCATGCTCAGGTCAATCCTACTCTCAATACTGCATGTCTAGGACCTATGGGCCTCGAGACATGATCTCCTAGTTATCCCTATATATTAGGGATAACAACTCCTAAAATGCATGCCATGTATCTTCCACATGAATTTCAGAAAACAAATATGAAATGGAGTAGACATCATCTTGAATTATTAGAATACAAATTTGTGAAGATACTTGTGTAGAAGGCTCTTCAAACTGAGATGATTTATCTTCCAATGGCTTTTCTACATTCTCTATCTTGTCAACATTTTGCATGCATTATTCCTTATTCCCAAATAAAACCTCCAATCTGCTCCATAATTCATTTGGAGTGAATTCTCGTGAGTCATCATATACTTGATAGAGAATTTCAGGAGAAATAAAATAGAGCATACATCCTATGGCCATATCTTTTCTATTGAGAAAATAATTTTTCTCATCGGCAAAATCGGGCTCTACTTCCATTGCCATAGTTATTTGGTACAAGCCTCTACATCTAAGCATAAGCAGAATTTTTGGCTTCCATTCCAAATAGTTATGAGGTGTGAGAAGTATTTCCGGTAAATAATCCATCTTTTTGTTTTCTTCAATCTTCAGTACCTGCAAAAATAATTTGGTGTAGCTTTTGCTTAGCATTCTATCTTCTCTGATACCATGTAAATGTGTTGAACCTGCACATAATATATCTAGTTAAACAATAATACACACATTTGCAGAGAGAATTTGAGAAAGAAGAAGCAAGAGAGAAAGAATGGAAGAATTCTCATTAACCGTATTCCACACTCAAAGAGTGAATAATTTACAATAGATATAGGCTACATAAATAACTAATGATCCATAGTGGTGATCTAGAGTGATATGGACACACACCAATAGTTACGGGAGTAACTACCACCTAGTCTAGTCTCTCAGGCAGTTACGGGAGTGAACTGCTACCTAGTTGAGTTAACTAGTCAATCAGTCTTCAGTTAACTGACTGAAACAAAGTGTAGTGAAGAGTAGATCAAGGAATCAAGGGTAATGTGCCAATATGGTGATGAAATCAAGGCAAGTGCGCATTAGCATGGTGATGATCCCAATGTTGCATGGTGACAAAACCAATGCAGCATCTAGACTCAACTCAACTAGTCAAACTGAAGTGTCAACTGAAAGAGAATATTCTCCAGGTGGAATATTCTCCCCTAAAATATAGGAGACTGGATAATGACTAATTATGACTAATAAACAAGGAAAAACCTTAGAAAAAATAAATCCTAGGTGTGTGTGAAGTAACTCCAACAAGTTTCAATACCTTCAGTTGATGAGTTTTCTCCTGAATACTTGGATGAGTTAAAGGAAGATACCACCTTGGACAAAAGGATGAGGACTTCATGCAGGGGTGATGTTGATTATCTTCGAGTAGGATTAAATGGAACACATCCAAGCAAGGAAAAGTGGATTGAGAAGGACAAGGTGAGGGAACTCTTCCCTCACTTATCTGTTGATTGATGAAAGATTTTGGTGGTCCAAAAATCTCTCAGTGGGAAGGCGTGATCCAAAAAGGATCTAGGGAAGACTAAGGACAACTAAGAATTTGCATAAGCAACTCAGGAAGCTCAGAATAGCCTCAACAGATAGAGAAAGGAAAAAATTAAAAGTCCTCAAAACTCAGTGAAATTGGCATCATCACGAAGAGCGAGTTGCAAGATTTCCAATGATGTAAATGGCTTGTCAAACAGAGCTAAGGATCAAAAGATACCCACAGTCAAATTTTTGGTCAACCTAGCCTAGTCAGGAGGGATGAGTCAGCATCCATAGTGTTGACGTCAACATCAGTACGGATGACATCAGCATCTGTAAATTGTACGTGGCACACACAGAGGGTGACAACAGTCATGCTGACATCATCATGGTGATGTGGCAGCACCAGACATGATGTCAACATGGTGACATGGAAACACCAGAGGCTACCACGTGTCACTCATTTTCAACATTTTCCATTCAACATGTGGACCAATGACAAAGTGGCATGTACCAGTCTGTATAGCCACGTGGAAGACCATATGGGACGTGGTAGGCTAGCATGGAAATTTACATTGCAGGGTGAATGTGAAAGTGGATGGAGTGGGCCAATGGTTGGCTACCACGTGGCAATGGGAAAACTCCCAATCAGGGCTCAAAACCGAATTTTCAAAAATAAAAAAAGGCCCACCAAATCTGACGGAGGTCCCACCAAATATGGTGGCCAAACTTCTGACTCTGAAAAGTCTAAACAACAACTCCAAACTTGGTGGTGGTTCCAAACCACATATATATTGTTATAACTATAAGCCCAAAAGGGGAGCCTGTGGGCTCGACTCCGGGACCTCCCCCTGTCCAAACAGCTTACATAACATCTGCCAATCGTTGGGCCAACGGGCTCGATTAGTTAATACACCCAACATTTAATTTAAATACTGAGCTTTCCCACAGACAAAAGAGGAGGGTACTCGACAGTACGACCGAGAATGTTTTTTGAGACAAAGTACAGTGAATAAATTGCAGGTTGTAGGCACGGAAACCAAGAAAATATTTCTCATGGGCCTGGGAGTGCTAGAGTCGGATTGAGGCATGGAGATAGTCAGTTTTGGGTAATTCGATGCCACAAATTGAATGTTGTTGTTTGTTTTCTGATCTGAGCAAATATTCTGCAACTTAATTCCAGAATGAGGTATACTTATGTATTTTTCCAAATTCTTTTGTTGAGTTAATAAAAAGGCCTACCCATTTGAGAGCAGGACCCGGAGACATAGTCCACCAGGGATGAACTCCGTTATCAAGTTTTTTGTGTTTAGATTTGATGCTTATGTCTCTTCATGACTGATATTTTCCTTCTTTATGGTGCACTTTAATTTATGTTCATTTAATACAATTCTTTATAATTCACTTCGATGAAAAGATCCTGGATCATGTTGTATTGCTTCAAACTGAGCAAGACACTAGTTCTCGAAATTGATGAAGAAAAAACTTTCGAGGAATTAGACTTGGGAGTGAGGGGTGATTTAGCTGAAATCCTATGCCAGGAATCCAAAGGAGACAACGATTCCTCAATCCAAGTCTCGGTTTTCATTATATTCCCAGTTGTAAGTCGCATCCCAAGCCATTTCAGGGACTCTTGGCCAATTCCTCCTCATGGCATAAAAACCTAACGAAGCAACATTTTTTAGTTTCGTGAGATGTTGCAAGATTTTTTAGTCATGGAATATGTGACCACATTGTCCATCTATTCTCGAGGCATGGTTTCATAAATTGGACCCCTAAATCCAAATGTTGCATTGCTTCCAACTGAGCAAAACCCTAGTTCTCAAAATAGATGAAAAAAACAACTTCCAAGGGATTGGACCCCAGAGTGAGGCATGATATAGCTAAAATCCTATGACATGAATCCAACATAGACGAAGATTCCTCAACCAGAGTCTCTATTTTTTTGATATTCCAAGTTGTAAGTCACATCTCGAATCATTTTGGGGACTCTTGGCAAATTCCTCCTCACGATATAAAATCCTAACAGAGCAACATTTTTGCGTTTCGTGAGATGTTGCAAGCTTGTTTAGGCATGGAGTAGGTGACCAAATTATCCATCCTCTCTTGAGGGACAATTTCATAAATTGTACCCCTTAATCCAAATGTTTCATTGCTTCAAACTGATTCAAACACTAATTCTCGAAATCAATGAGTAAAGAAACTTCTAAGGCATGGAACTCGAGAGTGAGGGGTTATCTAGCTGAAATCTTATCCCAGTAATCCATCGAAGTCGATGGTTCCTGATGCAAGAGAATCACTCCATGTCATCAAGTGCTAGCTAGCCAGCACACGTTCAATGGAGAGGAGAGGTGCAACCCTCTCAGTTTCAAAATTTCAAAATTTGAAAATGTATTAAATGTTTGTAAGGCTGGTAGAGCCAAGTCGTTCCTTTGAGTAGGATGTAGTTAGAGTCACCTTTAATGGCTGACAAGTTGATGGGGATCTAGATCCAATTCGGATTAGATGGCCCATTCAATGTAATTGAATGAAAATTTATGAGAGTTGGTGAGTTGGAGGGTAGAGCTCGAGGAGCCCCTTTTGTAAAGAGATATTTTGTTTTATGTTTAAGGGAGAGCAGTTAGAGATAGAAAAGAGAGGAAGAGATGAGATTCAAGACTCTTATGAAGTCCGAGCTCAACACATTGTAATCAAACATTTAAAATTAATACAAAGAGCAGTCTTTCCTGCACATGAGTCTTTGTGTGTTTATGAATGAATGTCTTTATGTGTTTATGATATGTTGTAGATGTATGAGTAGTTTACATTTGCAGGGATAGACAGAATTTGATGTTCGTGAGTTCTTTGATTTCCATCTGGGTTCTTGGAGGTTTCATGCAAGAGGTTGCATGATAGAGTACTGAGGACTCTGAAGGCCAGTGCATGAGTGCACTTCTGAATTTCTGCAGAATTCGGGAAAAGGAGCTGCTAGGGGGGGCACGCCAGAGGAAGTCATTGACTCAAAGAGAAACCTAAAGGTTGTTGAACACCTTGGAGGAAGATTTGTGCAGAGATAACATAGAAGCAGACAAAACTTCTGAAGGTTCTGTAGAAGCTTTTCCAGAAGGGCATCGAGCGTGTGCATGGAACGCACAGAAGGAACTCTATTTAGATTTTAGTGACAAGAGGAGTGTCGGAGAAGAAGACACCTACTGAGTTATTAAATAATCAATTATCTCAGTAAGGAATGCTTTATCACAAGGTTTCCAGGAGGGCACCAGTCTACATTTGAAGGAGAAGGCAAGGTTTGAATCCCTTAGAGGTTCAAGCATGAAAAGTTCAAGACGAACCGTGCCTTTGCGCATAAGGTAAAGGCAGAGAGGAGAAGAAGGTCAGAGAAACCCATCGAGGTTGAACAGTTACAAATATCAGGAGGGATAACATCCCAAGAACACAGGCGAGACCAAGCATCAGGGCTCACAAGAGAATTATCGAAGGTCGAGGCCTTCAAAGCGGTGAAAATATCCCAAGTCTGGGAAGAACTCAAAACTCAGGAGGAGGAGTGTCGACAGGCCATTAGATCAGCTGGGAAGTTGAGATCTGGACCGTTAAATCCATGTCCAGACACGCGAAGGATAGAACGTGCAAATATCGGATCTGAGAGAAGATAGTTGATAATTGTCAGATCTATGGGAGTTGTGCAGACCTTAACGGACCGGGCGCATTGGAGGTTTCGCATTTCGGCACCCGGGAGGTGGAGTAGATTGTGGTTTGGAGTTGGGTTTCATGAATCCTTGATACGCGAAATCAGGGGTGAATCCAGGCCATTATATAATGGGCCTTGTGAACCATTGATCAAGGTGCATGGTTTGGGGAATTTTCCACCAGAGAAAGGGTGCACACATTGGATTCAAAATACCCGAAGGGAGATTGCCAACAAGCTGCTAGAAATGTCGAATCGCAGCATATCTAGACCATCCAATCTAGCCACTGAGGTTTTCAAGAGTTAGAGTTTCTTCACCCAGGAGGTCAGGGGACAGGACCCTTCACCATGAAAGTTGCGAAGTCGCAAAATACCCGTAGCTTGGCCCTCGGTCACGGGACAGGGTCACAATAGTTTCATTGAAGGAAGGGGGCTAGCCTTTTCCATGCTCTAATCGAGTTTCGGGGATTTGAAAGGCGAGAGGTGTTGGGATGCATTGCACCCGTACTCATGGATCACGTTATTTGAAGCACCTTTTGGCATTTAGGCCTGGTTCATAGCATTATGGCCGCGTGGGGAAGGAGCTCGCACTCAGTGCCTGGTGCAAGTTCATGCAGGAAAGGGTTTGTTGAAGGACCTGTGGATGGATTCATGGGTTCCAGTAGGGAACCAAAGGATCCACTTCGGCTCAATCCAGAGGAAGAGAGATCCTTGACCTGGAGGTTAGCGTGCCTCGAGGAGGGGGGTCTGCATCAAGTGGTATCAAAGCTGGATTTTTTTCAATTCAGGTAGCAGGCAGGAGATAAAGAGAAAACTATGATACACACCATCAAGTGGTATCAGCGCCACTTTTTGTCTATAGATTTCAGGCATAGGGAGGCAGAGTAAGTAAGAGACAGCTCGATACCATCAAGTGGTATTAGGAGCTAAAGGAAGATAGAGTGTTGATGCTTTGTGTGAGAAGGTTTTTGCAGGATGCAACAACAAATGGTACAGTTAGGTGGACTGTAGGAGATGTTGGAAGTTATCTCAGTTGCAGAGTGACAACACCAGACTTTCCAGAAGTGCAGGTAGAAGACAGAAGATGGCTATTGAAGGCCATGAACATGGTCAAGGAAAAGACCACCAACACAAGGGAAAATATGAGATGGATAAAGAACTCACCGAGATAAGAGCGAGGATGGAGAAGCTTGCATTTCGAATGAAACAGAGCGCTAAAGTGCATTGGGTATACGAATGGCCCATAAGGAGGAAAGCGAAGTGGCCAATCAAAAATTTGTTGGCTAGGGGACAACGAAGGTTGTTGAGAAGGTGGCTGATGTATGTTGAGGACCTCAGAGACACAGAAGAAGTGGTTCACATCTGTGAGCCAGAAGCTGGGAAGAATCTTAGTTATGAGGAGGAAAGGAGATTAGATGGAGATCTCATAGATTGCTAGGTGGGAAGAAGTGAACTTTTAAGTTGTCAGGTGGGCAATGAGAAAATACCAGGTGAAGGTCTTGTATACTACCAGGGGAGCAGTGAAGAAAGTTTAGATTTCCAAGTGGGAAATGATATGGGATCATTGGAGGATCTCATAGACTGCCAGGAGGGCAGGGAAGAAATCCCATATTGTCAAGTGGGCAAGGGAGAGTAGATGAGGCCATGTGAGAGTATCATGAACTCAGGGATGAGTTTGAATCAACAAGGAGAGATGACAAAGGAAGATCAGAGGATTTTTCTGATCATTGGGGGAATAGAGGTATTCCTGCCAAGTAGCTCGATTGAGGCCAAAACCTGTGTTGCAGAAGGAAGAGCAGCAAAAGAAGGACAACCAGCTGTGACTGTCAAAGAAGAGGAAGAAATGGGGCATACATCAGGATTTGACCCAGCAAAAGAAGAAGAGCATTCAGTAGAATTGCTCAAAATTTTCAGCCAGGAAGCTGAAACAGAGGTGACTGCAGCACTGAAGCTTGCAACAAGAGAAGAAGAGGAAGAAGATGACATAGATTTTTCTAATCTATGTGAATAACTTGAAGCCCCAGAGAAGAGGGTGATGGCATAGAGTTTACACATCCAACAGGCTAAGTTGGAAGCAGATAGAGGAGCATACCAGCCCAAGAAGTAGCTAGGAGAAGCTGGAGACATACGAGTAGGAGAACTGGCAATAGAAAAGCTGTCGAATGAAGAAGCTAAGGCTGCAGAATTGAATTTTGCAGCATAGTGGCATCCTAGAGCCACAAGAGATGGAGAAAATCGCAAGGGGGGTCAATTCGATCTACCCGTCAATGAGGAAGGGATGAAGCCGAGAAGACTGCATAAAGGAAGACAGCAACTGGACCATCTGGACGAAGTAATTGAGAATATCAGGGAGCTGATGTTGAAGTCAGAAACAGAAACTGCCAGTGAGGAGAAGATGAAAAGAAAAGGACCTACAAGAGCAACAAAGAAGCAACAAGGAAATGGAGAAGATGGACAACTCCAAAAGATTATTTGGGATCCAGGTGGATTTCAATGCTGGAGAAGAGGAGATCATGAGCAGGAGCTCATGTTTTTCCTAGCTGAGGAGTATGATGTAGGAGCATCACTCCATGTCATCAAGCGCCAGCCAGCTAGCACACCCAGCATGCGTTCAATGGAGAGGAGAGGCGCATCCCTCTCACTTTCAAAATTTGAAAATGTATTAAATGTTTGTAAGGCTGGTAGAGCCAAGTCGTTCCTTTGAGAAGGTTGTAGTTAGATTCTCCTTGAATGGATAACAGGTTGATGGGGATCTAGATCCAAATTGTATTAGATGGCCCATTCAATGTAATTGAATGAAAATTTATGAGAGTTGGTGAGTTGGAGGGAAGAGCTCGAGGAACCCCTTTTGTAAGAAGATCTTTTTTTTTTGTTTAAGGGAGAGTAGTTATAGATAGAACAGAGAGGAAGAGAAGAGAGTCGAGACTCTGCTAAAGTCTGAGCTCAACACATTGTAATCAAACATTCAAAATTAATACAAAGAGCAGTCTTTCCTGCACATGAGTCTTTGTGTGTTTACGAATGAACGTCTTTATGTGTTTATGATATGTTGTAGATGTATGAGTAGTTTACATTTGCAGGGATAGACATAATTTGTTGTGCGTGAGTTCTTTGATTTCCATCTGGGTTCTTGGAGGTTTCATGCAAGAGGTTGCATGACAGAGTACTGAGGACTCTAAAGGCCAGTGCATGAGTGCACTTATGAATTTCTGTGGAATTCAGGCAAAGGAGCGGCCAAAGGGGGAACGCCAGAGGAAGTCATTGACTCAAATAGAGACCTCAAGGTTGTTGAAAACCTTGGAGGAAGATCTGTGTGGAGATAGCACAGAAGAAGAAAGAACTTTTGAAGGTTCTATAGAAGCTCTATGAGGAGGGCGTCGAGCGTGTGCATGGAATGCACAGAAGGAACTCTATTTAGAGTTCAGTGACAAGAGGAGTGTCGAAGGAGAAGACACCTATTGAGTTATTAAATACTCGGTTATCTCAACAAGGAATGCTTGAGCACGAGGTTGCCAAGAGGGCACCAATTTACATTTGAAGGAGAAGGCATGGGTCGAATCCCTTAGAGGTTCGAGCACAAAAAGTTCAGAACGAACCATGCCTTTCCACACAGGGTAATAGTAGAGAGGAGCAGAAGGTCAGAGAAACCCCTCAAGGTTGCACAGTTACAAAGCTCAAGAGGGATAACATCCCAAGAACACATGTGAGACCAAGCATCAGGGCTCGCAGAAGAATTATTGGAGGTCGAGACCTTCGAAGCAGCGAAAATATCCCAAGTCTGGGAAGATCTCAAAACTCAAGAGGAGGAGCATCGACAGGCCATTGGATCAGTCGGGAAGCGGAGATATGGACTGTTAAATCCACGTCCAGACATGCGGAGGATAGAACGTGCAAATATTAGATCTGAGCCATCTGATATGAGAGCAGATAGCTGACAACCGTCGGATCTGTGGGTGTTGCATAGACCGTAACGGACTAGGCGCATTGGAGGCTTCACATTTCATCACTCGGGAGGTGGAGCAGATTGTGGTTTTGAGTTGGGGTTCATGAATCCCCAATACATGAAATCAGGGGTGAATCCAGGCCATTGGATAATGGGCCTCGTGAACTGTTGATCAGGGTGCATGGTTTGGGGAATTTTCCACCTATGAAAGGGTGCACACATTGGTTTCAAAATCCCCAAAGGGAGATCGCCGACAAGCTGCTAGGACCGTCGGATCACAGCAAATCTGGATCGTCGGATCTAACCATCAAGGTTTTTGAGATTCAGAGTTTCGGCACCCGAGAAGTCAGGGGACAGGACCCTTCGCCATGTAAGTTGAAAAGTCTCGAAATACCCGTATCTTGGCCCTCGTTCATGGGATAGGGTCACGATAGCTGCATTGAAGGAAGGGGGATAGCCTTTGCTAGGCTCTAATCAGGTTTCGGGGATTTGAAAGGTGAGAGGTGTTGGGATGAGTTGCACCTATACTCCCGGGTCATGTTATCTGAAGCGAATTTTGACATTTAGGCTTAGTTCATAGTGTTGTGGTCGCATGGGGAAGGAGCTCGTGCTCAGTTCCTGGTGCAAGTTTGCGCAAGCAGGGGTTTGTTAAAGGACCTGTGGATGGATTCGTGGGTTCCAGCAGGGAACCAAAGGAGCCACTTCAGCTCAATCTAGAGGAAGAGCGATCCTTGACCAGGAGGTCAGCAGGCCTCGAGGAGGGGGGTCTACATTAGTTCCTCAATCAGAGTCTCATTTTTTGTTTTATTCCCAGTTGTAAGTGGTATCCCAAACCATTTCAGGGACTCTTGGCCAATTCCTCCTCATGGCATAAAAACCTAACGGAGCAACATTTTTGAGTTCCATGAGATGCTGCAAGATTTTTTAGGCATGTACTAGATGACCACATTTTCCACTTGCTCCCAAGGCATGGTTTCATAAATTAGACCCCTAAATCCAAATGTTTCATTGCTTCAAACTAAGCAAAACACTAGTTCTCCAAATTGATGAAAAAAGCAACTTCTGAGGCATGGAACGCGGGAGTGAGGGTTGTTGTAGCTGAAATCCTATACCAAGAATCATCGGAGTCGATGATTCCTCAATCTGAGTCTCAATTTTCATTTTATGCCCAGTTGCAAGTCGCATACCAAATCATTTCAGGAACTCTTGGCTAATTCCTCCTCATAGCATAAAAGCCTAATGGAGCAGCATTTTTGAGTTCCGTGAGATGATGAAATATTTTTTAGTCATGTACTATGCAACCAAATTTCCCATCCGCTCTTGAGACACAGTTTCATAAATTAGACCCCTAAATCCAAATGTTGCATTGCTTCAAATTGAGAAAAACACTAGTTCTCGAAATCGATGAAAAAAACAACTTCCGAGGGATTGGACCCAGGAGTGAGGGGTGCTCTAGCTGAAATGATATGCCAAAAATCCAATAGAGATTACAGTTCCTCAATTCAATTCTTGTTTTTCATTATATGCTCAGTTGCAAGTTGCATCCCAAACCATTTCGGGGACTCTTGGCCAATTCCTCCTCAGGGAATAAAAACCTAATGGAGCAAAATTTTTTAGTTCCGTGAGAGGATACAAGATTGTTTAGGAATGGACTAGGTGACCACATTGTCCATCCTCTCCCTAGGCATGGTTTCATAAATTGGACCCCTTAATCCAAATGATGCATTGCTTCAAACTGAGAAAAACACTAGTTCTCAAAATCGATGAAAAAAACAACTTCCAATGGATTGAACCTGAGAGTGAGGGGTGATCTAGCTGAAGTCCTATGCCAAGAATCCAACGGAGGTGACAGTTCCTCAATATGAGTCTCATTTTTCATTATATTCCCAGTTGCAATTCGCATCCCAAACCATTTCGGGGACTCTTGCCCAATTCCTCCTCAGGGCATACAAACCTAACGAAGAAACATTTTTGAGTTCTGTGAGATGTTGCAATCTTTTTTAGGCATGGAATAGGTGACCACATTATCCATCCACTCCCGAGGCATGGTTTCATAAATTGGACCCCTTAATCCAAATGCTGCATTGCTTCAAATTGAGCAAAACACTAGTTCTCAAAATCAATGAGTAGAGCAACTTCCGAGGCATGGAACCCAGGAGTGATGGGTGCTCTAGCTAAAAACCTATGCTAGGAATCCAACAGAGATGACAGTTCCTCAATCCGAGTCTTAGTTTTCATTATATGTTGAGTTTCAAGTCACATCCCAAACCGTTTATGGGACTCTTGGCCAATTCCTCCTCGGGGCATAAAAACCTAATGGAACAACATTTTTGAGTTCTATGAGATGTTGCAAGCATGTTTAGGCATGGACTAGGTGACCACATTATCGTTTATCTCACGAGGCATAGCACCCAAGAATGAGGGGTGCTCTAGCTACAAGTCATGTAAAGATAAGGCATAACATAGCATGGCAAGGCAAGGCAAGGCACGATATGGAAAGGCATGGTATGGAAAGACAAGGCATGGAAAGTGAATGCAAGGCATGGCATTGCAAGGCATGGTATGGAGGGGCATGGCATGGAAAGGCATACCATATGATAATAAGGCATGGCATGGAAAGTAAAGGCATGGCATGGCATGGCATGGTAAGGAATGTCATGTCATGGCATGGAAACGCATGGAAAGGCAAGGCATGCAAAGACAAGCCATGGCATGGCATGGAAAATTATGGCATGGTATGGAAAGACAAGGCCAGGCATTGCAAGGCATGGTATGGAGGGGTATGACATGGAAAGGCATACCATACGATATCAAGGAATGGCATGGCATGGCATGGAATGGCATGGCATGGCATGGAATGACATGGCAAGGCAAGGCATGACATGGCATGGAAAGGCAAGCCATGGCATTGCATGTCAAGGCAAGGCATGGAAAGGTAAGGCATGACATGGCATGGAAAGGCAAGGCAATGCATGGCATGGCAAGACAAGGCAATGCAAGGTATGACATAGCAAGGCATGCAAAGGAAAGGCATGGCATGGAGTGGCATGGGGAGGAAAGGCATGAAAAGGAAAAGCATGGCATGGTAAGGCAAGGAAATGCATGGAAAGGAAAGACATGGCATCGTAAGGCAAGGAAATGCATGGAAAGGAAAGGAAATGCAAGGCATGCAAAGGAAAGGCATGGCAAGGCAAGACAAGGAAATACACCTTGATACCTTCTATTACATTTTTGTCATAATTTTCAACCCTTTAGGTCTTGATGTATTGAATTTTTTCTTTGGAAGGATTGACATTTGGATGTGGTCTAGTTGAATGAGTATCAATAGCATCTTCAAAATTACCTATAAACTAGTTGATTCTCAAAGGACCTTTGAAGCATATTACAATGGACCAAAATGTCCTAGAAAAATATTCATTTGTGAAATATAAGAGAAGAATATATATAGACCAATTAACTCTCAAAGTGTTTTGATAGGAAAACATAATCATATATAGCACAAAATGGAGAGGGTTGGCACTTACGATTATGTAATACAATTTACAATTGATAGTTAAAATGTATAACACATTTTTTTACGATCTTTACTAACGTTTATTGGAATTGTCACATGTTTTACAACATTGGAATTACTTCTTATTTGTCACTTATTTGAAATTTTATTATGGTATGTGAACTTTGATATGATGTAATATGATTATGGTTTTGTTTCATATGTTGTAATATTAGAAATATAATACAAAAATTACATATTGCATGAAATAAATAATAACTTTTCATTTTGAATGTTCTTTTTTGAAAAACACGGGTCTTCCAGAAGATCCAGTTGATCCTCATGAGATAGATCTAGATTATAATGGGTCTAATATAGACACCGGAGATGATGATGATGAGGCAGATGAAGAAGACACATGATGATGGTGACCACATTGATGATGATCAAGATAATGATGATGACCTAGTTGTTGGTAGTAGCCAGTGACATTGATCATATAGACTCCATAATTGATCATTGTTGATATATCATTATGATGCCTATTTTCATGTTTACTATCATATGTATCATTTTCACCTACAATACCATATTATTGAGTTTTATCATTTTGACATTTATCATTTTGACTTATATCATTTGGACATATATCATCTTAACTTGCATCGACTGTTGGCCATGTATCATTCTAACATGTTATTGATCTACTGTCATATTTGACTTTCACTTGTTGTAGTTATATATGATGATGATCTTATCAGTATTAAAGATATAAGTTGTTTGACTTGATACTTATCTAATATTGATACATTTGACTAGTTTTAATTGTAGATTATGATCATGTCATAATCATTATCTTGTTATTTTATATATACTATATGTTGTAGATTTTATTTAGATGGAGATTTAATAAGTATAATGATGTTGTTAGTTTGTATGGATGTAAAGTTTCCTAAAAATTATATATAAAATCTATCATATAAAATACTTCAAATGCAATATGACTTACTCTATAATAATATAAGTTTTTTAAGATGCATGATATATTTAACTAATTAAATTGAAATAAAAAAAGTAAAATTACTAAATGGAAGATAAAAAGGAAACAACATGAGTTGTTAAAATGGAAGCAAAATGTGGCTCTAAAATGGAAGTAAAACTCGACATTAAATTTGAAACCATACTTGGAGCTATTTCTGGATCCAAGTAGGAAGCTAAATTGGTTGCTTAACAAGAAGCAAAACTAGATGTTAATTAAGAAGAAAATCCCAACACTAAAAGGAAGCAAACCCTAGACCTAAAAAAGAAGCAAAACCAGATGCTAAAAAGGAATAAACCTTGGAACTAAAAGGAAGCAAACCATGGAGTTAACAAGGAAGAAATTCTGGAAGAAAAAAAAGATGCAATAATGGAATCACATCTTCACGTTAATTTGAAAGCCAAACTAGAAGTTATTTTCGAAACTACACTAGAAGCAAAATAGGATGCAAGATACCAGATATAATAAACACGCAAAACAGAAATAAAATGCTAGAAATGGTAGAATAATAGTAATATAACCAGCATAATCTCCACAATAACACAGAAATAATATGAGAACAACAACTGAAATAGCACTTTGATTCAGAAAGAAATGTTCATAGGCCTCTTCGAGGGGGCAACCTCCAGTCGAGCAACGCTCTGTTACAATAATCTCCAAGCTAGGGTTTTCATACCCTCGACCCTTATTTATACTAAATATGTATATTAAGAGAAGCATCTAGAGGAAGATCCTTCTATAAGCAGAAGCTTCTATTAGGTCTTCTTACATCCGCCTTATTCTATTTTATTGAAAGGCCTTATTAATATTGACCTTTATTACATCTGAATACATTGATCTACCTATGTGTGGGTTAGGACCTTAACATGTCCTCCCCCTTAAAAACAACCTTGTCCTCAAGGCTTGAGATGTGGAAACTACTGCAGAATGGTAGTTGGTTCCCAATTGGCATCTGTTGGCGTCATATCTTTCCACTGTACTAGCACTTCCTTGATGGTTCTTTGACACAGGCGATGCTCACACTGGTCCAAAATGGCTTCTGGATGTAGCCAAATGGATCCTTTTTTAGATAAATCTAGAAGGTTGGTTTGAATTTGACACTTGGTTCCAATCACCTTCTTTAAGCATGAAACATGAAAAACAGGATGTAGCTTCGACTGACTGGGCAGAGCTAACTGATATGTGACTTGTCCCACATTCTTGAGAACTGTGTAAGGACCATAAAATTTGGGCGCTAGATTTTGACAATGCTCGGCCTTGAGGGAATTTTGCTTATATGGTTGCAGTCGCAGAAACACTTGATCCCCTTCTGCAAATTGACATTCAGAGCGACCTTGATCTACTTGTTGCTTCATGTGATTCTGTGCCATGACCAAGTTCTCTTTAAGGGTACGAAGAACATCCTCTTGGACTGTAAGTGTTTGGTCAACCGCCTGGACCTTCGAGGTACCCAGTAAGTATGAGAGAACTGAAGGTGGCTTCTGTCCATATACCACTTCAAAAGGAGTCATGTGAGTGGTTGTATGGTATGAAGTGTTGTACCACCATTCAGCTAGGGGTAACCATTGAGCCCATTGGTGTTGTTTTTCATAGGCAAAGCACCTCATATATGTTTCCAAACACTTGTTGACAACTTCCATTTGACCATCCGTCAGGGGATGATAAGTTGAGCTGAGATGCAATTGGGTGCCTTGTAGCTTAAACAGTTCTTGCCAAAAATTGCTTGTGAAAGTTGGGTCACGATAAAAAACAATAGAGTGTGGCATGCCATGAAGCTTGAAGACCTGGTCCATGAAAATTTGAGCCACTGTGGATGTAGTAAATGGGTGGTGAAGAGCACATAAATGAGCATACCTAGAAAGGCGATCCACAGCCACCATTATGATTGATTTATTCCCTGATTTGGGTAAGCCGGTAATAAAGTCCATAGAGATATCCTTCCAAATAACAGGGGGAATTGGAAGCAGTTGGAGTGTGCCCGGAGATTTGACTGTTTCTCCCTTGTTGCGTTGACACACCTCACATTCAACGACAAAATTATGGATGTCCTGTTTCATACCATCCTAGAAAAAAGAACGTTTGACCCTGTCATATGTTTTGGTGAACCCTGAGTGCCCCGCTGTGGGTTTTGCATGAAGCTGAGAAAGTACCGTGGATTTAAGCTTGGATTGTTTACTTAAATACAAACGACCTTTGTATTGAAGCTCATCATGGAGCCAGGAGTACCCTGGGGGGGGCAGAGCCTTGGTCTGCAATTGCTGGATCAGATGCGAACTTTTGGGATCTTGAAGCCATCCCTAGCACACAGCTTGGAGCCAATCGGGTACAATGAAGGAAAGAGAAAAAAGGGACCCTTCATCTTTATATTCTTGGGACAGTGCATCCGCCATGACATTGTATTTTCCCTTCTTGTAAATGATCTCATAATCATATCCAAAGAGATTAGTCACCCATTTTTGTTCCTCCTGGGAGGAAATGTGTTGTTCCAGAAAGTACTTGAGGCTTTGATGGTCGGTCTTAATTTGGAAGTGTTGCCCCAAGAGATAAGGATGCCACAGCTCAATAGCATGTAGAATAGCCAACATTTACTTTTCATAAATGGGTTTGCCCAGGTTCCTTTAAGACAGTTGCTTGCTGGTGAAGGCCAAAGGTCAACCCTATTGCATAAGGACAGTGTTGATTCCTTTCCCTGAGGCATCACATTCCATCACAAAGGTCTTTGTGAAATCAGGAAGGGCCAGAACCGGAGTGGTGCACATGGACATCTTCAAGGTTTGAAAATCTTGAGCAGCAGCTGGAGTCTAAGTGAAAGAGTTCTTTTTTAGAAGAGCAGTTATAGGTGCTACAATATTTCCATAGTTCTTAACAAACTTATGATAATACCTTGTTAGGCCCAAAAATCCATGCAAGATTTTGAGAGTCTTTAGGTGCGTCCAGTCTTGCATAGCTTCAATCTTTTTTGGGTCCACCCTGACGCCATCCTTGCCCACCAAATGACCCAAGTATTCTACTTCAGAGGCACCAAAAGTACATTTAGACTGTTTCAGGAAAAGTTTGTGCTGAGAGAGTAAGCGGAGAACTTGATCCACATGAGTAAGATGGCCTGTCCAAGTTTTGTTATAGATGAGGATATCATCAAAGAAAACTAAGACAAAATGACAGAGAAAGGGATGGAAGACATGATTCATGAGGCTTTGGAAGGTGGAGGGGGCGTTGCATAGGCCAAAGGGCATGACCAAAAACTCATAGTGCCCCTCACGAGTTCGAAAGGCCATCTTGGGGATGTCTACCTCTTTCATATGTATCTGGTGATAGCCTGAGAGAAGATCAAGTTTAGTAAAGTATTGGGCTCCACTCAATTCATCCAGGAGGTCATCAATGACAAGAATGGGAAATTTATCTTTAATGGTCAGTTTGTTGAGGGCATGAAAGTCAAGACACATTCTCCAAGAGCCTTCTTTCTTTAGGACCATGACTACAGGAGAAGAGTAAGGGCTCATAATAGGACGGATAACGCCTGCAGTAAGGAGTTCCTGGACCATTTTCTCAATTTCATTTTTTTGTGAAAAGGGGTGGCAATACAGACGGATATTGGGAGGAAGCCTTCCTGGTAAAAGGGGAATGGAATGATCATGAACACTGTGGGAAGGAGGGAGTCCTTGGGGAGTGTAAAATACCATTTGATGTTTAGAAAGGAAGGCTTGGAGGTCTTGCGGCACCGAGGATGTCTCTGTTGCTTGTATGGCATGGAGTTGGGCAATGACACCAGAATGACCTTTTTTGAGCAGCTTTTCCATGCGATGGGAACTAATGACCTCGGGTGAACCAATAGTGATGCCTTGGAATTTATATTGGTGGCCTTCCTATTCGAATTGCATGGTTAAGTCCTTAAAATCCATGAAAATGGGACCTAAGGTCCCTAGCCAGTCTACACCCAACACAATGTCACAACCGCCCATGTTGATAGCAAACATATGGGATTTGAGATGGTAGTCACCGATTTGGAGATGCACATTTTCACAGCACCCTCCACATTTCATGGAACCACCATTGGAAATCATAATTTGGAAATTGTTGATGGCATGGATGTAGCAATGGGTTTCTTGGGCTATGCGGCGATGAATCAAATTATGGGTACTTCCACTATTAACCAGAATGATGACCTTCCGATGCTTGATGTAACCAATTAACTTGAGGGTTTGGGGGGCGGAGAAGCCAGTGAGAGCATTGAGGGAAATGATCGGTTCTACTTCGGGAGGGTCCGAGGGAGGGGTTATGTCAATGATTTTAGGTGACTCAGGCACAATGGGAGTTTCAACATCCTCTTCCAAAATATCCTCAGAGATGGCCATAAAAATATTTTGTTCCTTACATTTGTGGCCCAGGAAATATTTGTCATCACAATTATAACAAAGGCCTTTGAGTTGGCGTTCAACCATTTCATCCCTGATCAATTTTTGGATCTTTAATGGGGCGGAGGGAGTAGTGGGATCTATGGGTTTAGGGCGAGGGATAAAGGAAGGTTTATGGGTTTGAGAGGATACAACTTATTGTGCTTCTTTAGCTTTTTTAGTAGCCTCCACCCAACTCAAAGGTTGAGCCATGAGGACATGGGCCTGAATCTCCTCCTTGAGGCCACTAATAAAACACTCTCGAAAGAAAGCATTAGTCATGCCCTCGGTTCAAAAAGCCAGGTGCTCAAAAGAAGTTATGAAGTCTTTGACTGTTCCTGATTGTTTCAATTTTGTCAAACAGCATAAATGGTTGGTGTCAGTGTCAAAGCGTTCACAAAGCTCAATCGCAAATTGGGTCCAAGCAATATACCCCTGATGAGAATTTTTTCTCCATTGCCACCATTGCCAGCATTCTTGATCTAGATGGAGAACACCATACCAGAGTTTGGCCAAGTCATATGTAATTCTGTATAAAGATAAATAATGTTCCATTTGGGTGACCCAACCAGTGGGGTCCAAGCGATCAAATTTGGTTACATCCACCCGCGGAAGGTGTATGTCACGTTGAAAGTGATGGGGCTGAAAGGTATGGGAATGGGAGGAAGGTTCACCTTCAGTCTTTGGATTTGCATCAGAAAAAGGGTCATCGGTAGGGATCTTTAGTTTGGTGTAGAGTGATGTAAAGACAAATTCAAGCTGGGTGGTCAATTCTTGTTTGACTTCCTCCATTGCGGACTGCACGGATTCATTTATGGTTGTATTGATGGATGTATCTCGAGAAGCAATAGTATCACTGAGTTGTTTCACTTACTTTTGGGTCACGAGGAAACTAGATTGGAAGGTGTTGAAGCAAGACTCCAGTTCTTGGCTACGTGTATGGGCCATGAGGATGGGTGAACTGAAAAAGGGGCGGGCGGGGTCAAAAATGTTTTTGCCGAAAAATGATATGGATGACCATGATAAGGGAGAAGAGATGAATCCAATAGAATAGGTCTCAAATAATGGTGAAAAAAATTCCATACTCTTTTTTACACCTGCGGAGTTATACTCCGATCTGAAGAATACTGCAGTGATGGAATACCCAAATTCTTAACCAGAAAGAAATGTGTATTTACTTGGCAACCCGAACATAGTTGCACAGCAATAGATCTAGTCGGTTTTAATTTGTTTAAGTTTCTGTCCCCCGAGGGTTAGGTATTCAAGGGTTCTACAGACAAGGATTTGCCCTGTGCTATAGCTCTCTGATATACGTGTGGGCTCCAACAGTAGTACTCGGCCCAATATTTCAAGGAACTAACTAAGGAGGATAGACCGTACCCTTATCCATACTACTCGACTACCCAGGTACTAGAGAGTATCTTCCTGAGTGTTGTTCTCGGTGACACTATAGCAGTCTGGCAGCTGATAGGTTTATCTAAAGAGGGCTTCAGGAAATCTAGTCCGATCCATACACAGGTGTTGTCTGATGCGCTACCACTCGAAGGGGTACCAACAGGGGTTACAAGGATGGCCAACATATGTGCACTTAAGAATCACTTGTATTTCCTGTGTGTATGAATCCCTCAACCACGGGTTTATGCACGTAACAACAGATCTCTATGGCTTAAAGATGTCGGAATACGTCTCTACCCTGAAAAAAAAAATCCCACAATTTCTGCCAAGGAAAGTGATCTGATACCACTTGCAAGATACCAGATATAATAAATAAGCAGAACAGAAATAAAATGCTAGAAATGGAAGAATAACAGTAATATAACCAGCATAATCTCCACAATAACACAGAAATAATATGAGAACAACAACTGAAATAACACTTTGATTCATAAAGCAATGTTCACAGGCCTCTTCGAGGGGGCAACCTCCAGTCGAGCAGCGCTCTGTTACAATAATCTCCAAGCTAGGGTTTTCATAACCTCGACCCTTATTTATACTAAATATGTCTATTAAGAGAAGCATCTAGAGGAAGATCCTTCTAGAAGCAGAAGCTTCTATTAGGTCTTCTTACATCTGCCTTATTCTATTTTATTGAAAGGCCTTATTAATATTGACCTTTATCACATCTGAATACATTGATCTACCTATGTGTGGGTTAGGACCTTAACATAGGAAGCATGATTGGGAGCTAAAATAGGTGCCACACCTGGAGTTAAACCAGGTGCTAAACCAGGAGCTAAACCAGGAGCTAAACTAGGAGATAAACTAGGA
>ML790817.1:221071-262872 GCA_009831015.1 Picea engelmannii | reverse complement strand
AGGAGAAGAGTCGTCAGATGAAGGAAGTTCTTCATCTCAGCCTTCAACACCACCCACACCTATGGAAAATCCAAACAATCCCACTAGACCTTGGCTAGATCAAGATGTTGTGGCTATACCTAGACCCCAACATCCTTTGCCTAAACATCTAGAGAAATGGATCCCTAAATTCGATCCATATTCCAAGCAGATCGTTGAGGATCATATAAAAAAATTCATGCTATCCATTAGACTCTGAAGCTTAGAACACGAAGATGTAGTATGTAGACATTTTCCGTACACATTTGAAGGCAATGCCTCTACCTGGTATTTTTCCCAACAACCCCACACTATTGTATCTTGGGATAGATTCGAATCTTGTTTCCATGAGAAATTTAGAGATGACAAATCCCCCGAAGTCTTAGTCATGGAACTCTCCAGTTTAAAGATGAACCCCAAGGAAAAAATAAAATACTTTAATCAAAGGTTTCTAAAATTAAAGAATTGAATCACCACTGATTCAATGCCTGCTGAAAATCTTATTGTCGCATACTACACCAAAGCCCTGCACCAGAACATAGAAATCTGGGTAAAAAGGTCTAAGAAAGAAACATTATTGGAAGCGAGGAGGCAAGCCATATTGAGAGAGATATTCTAAGCCTAAAAGACAATATCAGTAACGAGGCAGAGATCACCTCATCTTCCAAGAAGAAAATATAAATTCTTCCTAGACCTCCCCAAACCAAAACTCAATCAGACGGTTCATATTTGGAAAGTTTACACAAGGTTGTTCAGAAGTTGTCAAATCAAGTTATAGATTTAAGGAGATCAACAGAAGAAGCTTCTTCAAGAAAAGGGTCTTACAAACCCCCTTTTAGAAAGCCTTTTCCTACAAACTGACCTAACTCAAATTCTGAAGGCCTAAATCTAGAAAGCCTACAGTATGTTATCTAGACAATTCTGGAAGCACATGATAACTTAGTTCCCCCCGATATTTCTAAAGACATGGTTGAACAAGAAATAGTGGAAGAGGACGAATCCTCTCCCAACATCTTTGGGCATTTTTCGGATAGTATCTTTCAAGACAATTTTGAAACGGTGCATCCTTACAATACCATAAGCAAAACAACGAATAAATCCTCTTCTGAAATTGGAACTAATGCACCTCAAAAATAGTCTAAACAAACTGAAACTAAACAGAATTCAACAATTCCAAGTTAAGAATATGATTTGATTGAGGATCTCAAAAAAATTAGAGATAATATTTTTGTTTATGAATTATTGAAATTTCCTTTTCTTCTGCAAAAGATGCTTCAGAATATTGCAGAAAACAGCAAAAACAACAATTTGAACAACAACAAATTTGCAAAAAACAACCCTAAAACACCTCAAAAGGTCTCTGTTAAAACGACACTAGAATCCTCTGATAAAAGAGATCTTGCTGTAAAAAGTGTAACAAATGTAGATAAAATAGTTCCAGGGGTTGCAACTAAAAACCAACAAACTTCTGTTGTTAATACTCACAGAAATGTCCCACCCTTTTTGTTGACTTTTGAAATTTTCAATAGAAAGTAAATAATTGTATGGTAGATTCTGGTGCATCGTCAAATGTAATGTCTTGGTCTATCTGCCAAAAAATCAATGTTGAAGTTCAACCTTCGAGTCTGAAAATTATTCATCTTGATCGGACCAATGTTAAGGTAATAGGTGAATTAAAAAATGTCCTTATCATATTATCATCTAACCCTAAAGTCCACTAGATTATTGATATTATTGTCGTTGATATCTCTGAAGTATATGGCTTATTTTTAAGTAAGGATTGGTCCGAATAGTTGCATGGTCACTTTGCGACAGAATGGTCTCATTTGTGGCTGCCGGAGAATGGAAAGCCTAATATAATTAAGATCAATTGTGAGCGTTACCTCAAGATTACGGTAACTAATTTTAATGATCTTAATGAACCATTTACTACTTTTTCCAATTCACCCGAAATGCAGGGGATGAACATTTTTTTCGGCAACTTCATGGCTGAAACTTCTACCATTACTGACTCGAAACAATAGTCCAAACTCCTGACATGCACACAGTCAATAGCTGATGAGAATCATATTTGGTATCTTTACTTCGATGGATCTAAATCTAAAGAAGGAGCCGGTGCAGGATGTGTGCTCATTGATCCAGCAGGTAACAAAACTTTGATTGCTTGTTGATTAGAATTTGAATGCACGAACAATATGACTGAATACGAGGCACTCCTACAAGGTCTCAGAAAGGAACTAGATTTAAGAGTTCAGAATTTAATGATTTTCGACGATTCAGAAATTGTGGTCAGACAGGTAAGAAACTCCATTTATTTTCTATCTCCACACTTGAAAAGTTATCAAGTTGAGGTATGGAATATAATGAAATTTTTTTCTCCATTTAACATTAATTCTATTCCAATATTGAATAACTCTGAGGCTGACTTGTTGGCTAATGTCGCTTCTAAACTTTTTCCTGCAGAAGACCCTTCTCCAAACACGTTTTCTGTTGAGTTGTTGTTCATACCATCCATCCTGGACAACATCACTAATTGGAGAGTTTTTGATGATGATCAACAAATCATCAATTTTCTGCACATGGAAGGTACTTTCCAAGGTGCAGTTATCGATTAAGGCACCCATGACGAAGAACTCTGCAATTTTACAGTAATATCAGACCCAAGATCTTTGGAATCAACATCGGATCTGGTAAATTCTATTCCAAAATATATGGTAAGATTAGATTTTTTTTATGATTTGCATGATAAATTCAGAAAATCCGTAAATTGTAAAACAAATAGTTCTTCCTTGACCCATGAAAAGGTAAATCTAGGAACTAAAGATAATCCACAATATATCAATTTGGGAATGGGATGTTCTGAGAAAGAAAAGTCAACCTTTATTAAGTTGTTTAATAAATTTAAGGATGTCTTTTCTTGGACATATGATGATCTAAAAACCTTCGATCCTAACATCATACAACACATTATTCCCATGAAACCCCAGACTCAACCTTTTCAACAGAAGTTGAGAAAGATGCACCCAAAACTTGAACCAACGGTCAAGAAGGAACTAAACAAACTATTGAATGATAAGATAATCTTCTTGATAAGACATACATGGTGGGTCTCTAATCTTGTCCCTGTAAGGAAGAAAAGTGGTGAAATCCGACTACGTGTCGATTTCCGAAATTTAAATTGAGAATTTGATAAAGACAACTACCATGTTCCTCCCATGGAATAGATTCTCCAGCAGGTATCCGGTTTTGAATGATTGTCACTGTTATATGGTTTTTCAGGGTATAACCAAGTCCTAATGTCTCCCCCAGACCAGCTAAAAACCACTTTCCGTACTCCATGGGGTACCTATGCCTATAGAAAGATGCCCTTTGGGCTTATAAATGTCGGTGCCACTTTCTAGAGAGCGATAGATATTTCTTTTCGCAGTCTAATCAATCAATCTGTAGTAGTCTATCTAGATGATGTCATTGTCTTCTCAAAGAATAAAGGAGATCATTTAGCTCATCTAAGATCTATTCTACAATGATGTTGTAAGTACGACATCTCTCTAAATCCCAAAAAATTTGTCTTTGTAGTGGAACAGGGCAAGTTGCTCAGATTCATAGTATCTAATGAAGGGATGATCATTGACCTTGAAAGGACTCAAGTCATTTCGAAACTTTCGACCCCCTCTTCCAAAAAGTCTATGCAATCTTTTTTAGGTCAGATAAATTTGTTAGAAGGTTTGTCCTGAATTTTTCAGAAATGGTCAGGCCATTACAAAACTTAATAAAAAATGATGTGCAATACCATTTGGGACCTCTAGAAAGTCAAGCTTTTGACTCAATAAAAAATGCCATAGTGGAGGCTCCATCCCTAATGAGCTCTGACTTTTCACGAGATTTCACTCTCTACATGTTTGCCTCTGATTAGTCTTATGTCGCTATGCTAACCCAAAAGAATGCTAAAAACAACAAAGTTCCTATTACCTTTATGATCTCATCCTTTAAGGGAGTAGAGCTTAATTACCCAGCAGTAGATCAACAGGCTTATGCTGTTTTTAAAGAAGTAAAACATTTTCGATCTTATCTACTGAAATCTAGGATGAAAGTCATTGTTCCTTACCCTGTTGTCAGAAATTTGTTAGTACAGAAAGAACTGGGTGAGAAACGGGAAAACCGGGTCACATCCTTACAAGAATATGACCTCGATATCACTCCAGTACAAATTGTTAGAGGCCAAGGTTTATTTAAATTAGTTGTTGATTCAGCTATAATACAACATAATCAAACTGATATGTTAATTGAAGATCAACATAATCAAAATCAAATCTGTTGTGTACAAAATCATACAAGTCCTTGGTACAATGACATCGAGTTTTATCTAATACACGAATCATCTCCTCGTCACCTTGATCCAAAAACGAGGAGAGCGCTGAGATTAAAATCTGCACCTTTCCAACTGGTTAATGGTATTTTGTTTCACCAAAATTTTGTTGGAATACTTATGTGTTTTCTAGCAAAAGATGAAGTAGATAAAGTCTTATCAGAATTACATGCAGGGGAAGCTGGTGGGCATTTCGGTGGAGATACCACTACCCACAAAGTATTAAGGGCAGGGTATTACTGGCCCACCCTTTTCAAAGATGCCCATGCATTATACCGCAAGTGCATAATCTGTCAAAAGGCTTCTGGATGAGTACAAAAGTCAGCATTCCCACTGCAACCTGTCTCGGTGGATTTCCCTTTTGAGCAATGGGGCCTTGACATGATAGGACCAATTAACCCCACCTCCTCGTAGCAGCATAAATACATCATTACAACGACATACTATTTCACCAGATGGTCCGAGGCTACACCATTAAAAGTGGTAAACACTAGTCAGGTGATATCCTTTATTAATTCAAACATTATCAGTCGTTTCGGTATTCCTGAATGTCTAGTGCTTGATAATGCTTCCTATTTTTCGTCTCTCAAAATGAGTGCTTTTTCTTTAGAAAAAGGAATAAAACTAAAGTATTCTGCCATCTATTACCCCCAAGGAAATGGTTTGGCGGAATTGACCAATAAAAACTTGATCAAGATCATCAAGAGGGCAGTCTCCAAAAACCACAAAACTGGCATAATGCATTATTCATTGCAATCTGGGCTGATAGGGTAACTCAGAAAATGGTTGTTGGCAATTCCCCCTTTTTTCTCGTTTACAGTAGGGAAGCAATTCTTCCACCGCATGTTCTTCTTCCATCTCTCCAATTATTGCAGAAGGTTCAG
Source organism: Picea engelmannii (assembly GCA_009831015.1). NCBI lineage: Eukaryota > Viridiplantae > Streptophyta > Pinopsida > Pinales > Pinaceae > Picea > Picea engelmannii. The sequence continues at coordinate 257,604 of ML790817.1, read as the reverse complement.
GAAGAAGACTCTCCTCGTTTGGAAAGTCGTATTAATGCTTTGCTGAAGTTAGAAGGAGTAAGGGCTAAAGCAAAACTAAAACCGGATCAACATCAACTTATTTTCAAAAGCTGGTTCGATTCCAATTCTACCTCAGATAGGAATTTTGAGGTAGGTGATCTTGTCCTTAAGTGGGACAAACCTCGTGAGGGGAAAGGCGAACATACTAAGTTCCAAAACTTGTGGTTGGGACCGTTCTTAATCGCTGAAAAACTAGGTCCCAGTTCTTTCCACTTGCAGAATTTAGAGGGATAGCCAGACACCTTCTCGGTGAATGGCCAAGCTCTTAAAAGGTATTTTACCTGAAAACTCTCCGATACACCTTTTTTACATATTTTTCTATTTTGATTTCTTTGTTTTCCGTTTTCTTTTCTGGTTTGTTTTTATTTTCATTTTTGTTTATTGGCCTTTTTGAGTGAAACATGTCTGTATTACAGTCTAGTTCAGAAGAAGAGAACAAAATGCTTCATCTCGAAATAACTTTCAAAGGCTGTCAGAGCATCAATTGTTGTCTTTCTCTGAAAATCTAGGCTAGTTAAAAATGATATTTTGTTTGAGAGTCGATTTCTCGGATTCAATTTGCACTAGAAAGTATTCACGACTATCTTTAAAAAGCTCTTTACGCTATCCCTGCTCTTAAGAAAAGAAACTCAACGATGCCTCCTTGTCCTTGAAAATTAGTTTTATTAATGAATTATTTTCAGATCTTGATGGAGGTTAGCTAGAAAAATTTAAAGGCTTGGAAAATATTAAGTTGTGTAAAAAAATGGAATTTTCAGCGTCACCCCGCTCTGCTGAATGTCTTTAAAACTATATCAGAATGTGAATAATTTTTCTGAGAGCTGTGGGAAGTGTTTGTAAACCCGTCGGGACACTGAACAAGTTTGTTGGCAGTGGGTAAATGCATGCGTGATGCCAAGACAACTTCGTCGAGGTACTGAACAGGCCCGCTGGCAGGGAAGCGATGTCAGGTAAAAGAAAATTCTCAGGTATAAATCTTGTTTTTGGCCATAAGAATCCTTCATTCTGATTTGAAATTTCTTGAAAAGGATACATAGGTCAGAGTGGGTTAATTGACATCCCTGTCGAAGCTATGGATGCCTACTAGCAGTAATGGCCCTGTTAACAGTATTGGAGCCATTAAATTAAACATCGTGGATTTCATTTCTGAAGTTCGTCACTGGATTTCATTCTTTTTAACGAAAGATATCTTAAACTGGACTACGTCATGATTATCAAAGATGCTCAAATAACCTTTTAGTTGTTCTTTGATTTGAAAACTTTAAAGATTTCTCTAACCCGAACTCGTCAGTATTACAGAGATAACTGCTTCTCCCAGCATGTCGCCATTGTTGGCAGCCCAACATGTTTTTAACTTTCTATATAAAATAATAGTCTATGTAGCTGCCTAATTGGGGTCCTACATTTTTATGTTCTTCATAAGAAATTTTCAAAAAGACAATTGTAAGTTTTTGGTTTTTCCTATTGTATTTGTTTTCATGCTTCGTTCATGACTGAAAATATGAAAATGAAGCATTAAAACTTATGGTTGTATTATCACTCTATTTGAGAAGTTTATGAAAGGCAAAATGTCTCGACAGTTTTTATTAATGAAGCCTTGTTCTTTGCTATTAAGATTATTCTCTTTGTTTTGATTCCTCGAATGTCAAGCATGCTTATGGATTGTTGTTTGTATCAACAAAGGACCTTTTAATTTGAACATAGATATGTTTTTTGTGTGGTTCTTGGTCATATGTTCCCTCATCACTAGGTTTTGGTTTACAAGTTTCCCTCTCCCAAACTTTACGACCAAACCCACTTTGTTGCACACTCATTTTTATTTTAATGCTCCGGTCGTGGCCTGTACTGTATGAGAGGTGGAAATACAATTACAGTCAGCCCATAATTTTGAATCTTGGTATTGGGCTTTGCGACATCCCTCGCATTCATTTCAAACAATGCCTATCTTTTCATTATGAATTTTCTGCTCATACGCCATAAACTGTTGATGATTTTTGGGCTTGGAGTATAGCTCTGGTATGCTCTTATAAACCCTCCATACACACTATGTTTGGGTGATTTCCTTTCGATTTCCCATGGCCCCGGTTGTTAGAGTCGAACCTAACGACACTCATACCTTGCTCCTATGCGATGATGCCAGGGAGGATCTCGAGGGTCACGGTGGCTCGTTTTCCTTGAGAAATTCCAAGGTTTCAATCTACAGACTGCTCAGGAATTCACCCTCTCATTTGATGGATATAGAGCTAAGGTGGGGGGCATTCAACTTGAAGTCACAGAGGAATTTTTAAGCCAAGCAACATGACTCCCTATGAGTGGGTAGAAGTGGTTCAAGAATGCTAAGGTGGAAGAGGTTCCATGGAGTCTTTTCTTTACATCTCGGAAGATCAATGGCTATGAAAAAGGTATGCCAGTATCCTTACTGAAATCCTGATGGCATGGTCTACTTGCAGTGTTGAATCAATTTGTCACTTGTGAAGGCCATTTTTGTTTTGTGTTTCTTTATCATCTGCGTCTGCTGATGAATTTCATAGGGTTTCCTTTAAACATGCCTTATTATATATGGAGAAGCCTTTATAAGATGGCTAAGAGGTATAAAAAGAAACATTTGGATTCAAGCCTTTTCCACCACGGTTTAATAAAAATTATGCTTGCACATCAATTGAAGTTGCAAAACAATGATTGGGATTCATTTTTAACCAGAAATGGTTTTGCTAACCCCAACACTGAAGAGGTTGACAAACCTGTAATTGAGGAAACCATAGTCTATCCTACAACGCTCCCCTCATCTACCCAGGCCTGTGTTATGTCCACCCACATTAAACCTTTACTCGACCCAAAACTTGTTGAGCAGGCCCATGAGTAGGTTTCACAGCCTAATGACTCTATCAAAAATTCAAACAGGCCTACAGGCAAGATGTCTAAAGGTGATGTTGATTTGGGTTTTAAAAATAAGAGAGTTGAAAGGTTGATTTCATGGAAGATTCAAAACAATTCAAACCCTCATGTGAGCTCGATCAAGATGATTGAGATCCATGAGAGTTTGTATTTCGAAATTGATAGATTTCTTGCTAAGGAAGACCCTCTTTCTTTCAAACCAGAATTCGATCAGTCTTACAACTTCGTAGATAATCTATCACCTTGTCTGAAACATAGTGAAGGGTTTCCTGGTATCAGGTTAAGTAACAAATATATAGTCCATGTTGGGGATGTTCTAGTTCACAACCGTGGTTATTCCCAAGGGACCATCACACAGTTGCAATGTGAAGCTTGCCTATTCTGGATTGACAAGTACTACACCGATATACCTTTTTTACAGTCACATATTAAATCTCTTACTGATTAGGTTGGCACCTTAACAAATGAAAATCATAGGCTCAAGTTTGTCATTCAAACAAAAGGGAAATGTATGAAAACTACAGGGAATGTGATATTAAAAAATGTTGAGACTACAACAACAATAATAAATTCTGAGATCATCTGATTTGATTTGATTTTACAGTTAGAGGTAATATTTATTTCATCTTAAAATAGGGTTATTCATTAAATAAATTAGATTGTTTTGTTCATTGAACAAATTGGATTTCATTACTAAAATAGAATAGCTACAGAATCAACGGATTCTGTAGCCAGTCTATTCTAATTCGAAATTTGCAAAATAATGGTTAAATATATATCTAAGTTTCTCTATTTTTTCTTTTCTTTTCAGGATATCTAGGATTTTGTGGTGACCAAGTGATATGAAGCATTTTTGGGGCTTGTTAGCCATATCTATGATACATTTTTGTATAAACAGGAATAAACTTTTTTTAGCTTTAGAAGATTTAGTATGATCTGGGTGGTTATATCCCCCTTCTATATTTGTAATCAATATCTGATCTCAGAAGATAAGACAGTTACCTTTCTGAAGGCTTTAAAAACTCATTATTTTTTTTAATCAATACATCTTGGCCGGGGGATGAAGGTGGACAACTTATATATGAATTTGGACATAACACATGTTTACATTTCTGCTTTGGCTATCTATAAATGTTGTTTTCGTCTATGGTTTGTTTATCTTGATAAATCGATAGTTGTTGATAGATTTTGTCTTCACAAATTATTATGTCATCAATATAATTTCTTTTAATATAGTCCACATTTTGATGCTTTAGTTATTAAAAAATAGTGATCGCTCGTTCAATTCAAATGATAAGATTTATCTTTAATTTTGTTGAATGATTAGAAGAAGGTGTTACAATTAGATTTATCTTATGTATAATTGCCTGCAGTCATAAATATCACAGTGAATATTTGCATCTTATCATTCTATCATTTAAATCCAGCAGTCGATATATTGTTAGGCATTTATTACGAACAACGTAAAGGTTCACTACAGATTTATCTCGTGGACAGATTGGATGGACGATTCATGATCATACAAACATCGGATGCATGTTGATCAACTCATTAATAGGTTAGTTTGTTTCCTTTATTTGTTTGTTTATTTTCGAAACTCTTATATGTGGTCTGGTTTTCACCATCTACATATTCTTCTTCCATAGTATTTTTGATATTTAATCTTACAGATACATAGAAATAAAAAATGAAAAACAAAAGAAATAGTTTATTTTGTTTTCTTTATCTATTTTCATCGAAAGAGCCACCTTTTCATAGACTTTTGTGAGTTCAGATTAAAACTCACAAATTGTATAACATGCACATAAATTAGAGAAACAGATCTGTTGTGTAAATATTATTTAAAATAAGTTGTATATATATATATATATATATATATATATATATATATATTAGTGTTTAGTAATTAGTTATCTATTTTATTTCTTTTATTTATTTATTTGTTTCTTTTAGGACTTTAGATTGGCCAACAGAGCCATTAAACCTGTTAGAGTGAGTCATACCAAATGACTTGGGTTAATTAGACAACCCCAGACCGGACTCTCTCTTCCAGTTGACGAACGGTCAATTTCGCTCGTCAACAACACCCTAGTTCATTTCCTCCGGAGTTAACCTCCTATTGCTAGATGCCTCTTGACGATTAATGGCCAGGATCTACTCCTCTCTTTGGAGCTTCATGAGTTTTTCACACTCTTCAATTGAAAAACCCCCAGAGTGATACTTCTCCAGAGTTTCAAATCTGCTGACGCGTACCCCTTCCCAACACTAATGGATATAATCTTCTCCAACCTTTAGAGCTTCGACAATTTTGCACTCTACTCACCTAGATTCTCCCAGAGTGGCTTTGCTCAGACCTCAATATCTTCTACCACATGTCTCTCTGGATGATGGATGGTTCTGATTGACTTTGGGACTTCGGAACATCAACGAGTCTTCTCTCCTGTGCACTTTCAAAGGACTTAAGGCTCGTGCACTTTACCTGGATTCGACGGATGTCGATCCCTCGCAATGAGATCTAATGGCTGGAATATATTATCCTCCTCAGAGTGTTGCTTATGATGTTTGTATGTAGATCGAAAGGTATAGATCTCTTCTTATAGTTGATCTGACAATTGTTGTTTCTCCTCCTAATCTTCTTCGTTCTCCCAAAATTGGGAAAATTTGTAAGGGTTCAATGGTTTCGGCCTCTGAACCTTCTACTGCGAGCTTGAATGCTTGGTTCTCAACTTGTGCTTCTCCTCCTAAGATTTGGGAGTTGGAATAAGTTTGTCTCCTGCGCACGCCTTGCACTATATCTTCTGATATTTCAAACTTAAACAAGTTCACCTCTACGCATTCATTGTGCTCCGCTGAGCCTTCAGACGGGTTATTTCAACACTTTGTCTAAGTGTTGGCCTGGTGCACTCCTTTCACAAGTATTCCTCCTGAATATTGAACTCTTTCAGGTTCACTGATGAGTTCCATGCATTCACTCAATCCACACGTTTTAGATCTCTCTTACAAAGTGTTCAACAACTCTATTTTCTTCACTTATCCAAAACTTCAGAAGGTGTTTTCTCTATGAACTCCTTGCACTTGCTCAATTCCCACCTGGCAGAGCTTAAAAGTGTTCAACAACTCTAGATCTTTGTGCCTCCTCTGCAAAATATCTCCTCCAAGGTGTTCAACAACCTTGAGGCTCCTCTTGAGCCATGAACTATTCTGGTGTTCCCTCCTGGCACGTTCTACTCTGAACTCGAAGTGGATTCCAGATACACACTCCTTGTGTTGGCTCACAGAGTTTCCAACACTTTGTCGCGCACTCCTTTCACTTAGCCTAAAGAACCCATAACGTTTTAAAAATCTCTCAAATATAGTGGAATCTATATTCACCCTGCAGATGGAAACTATTCATACACATCCACAACATACATACATAGACACACATTCAACATAAAGTAAACATTCACCACACAGAAATGGATAAACAGAGAAATTTGTTCTTTTGTATTAATATCAAAATACTAATTACAATGCTTGAACTCAGACTACAACAGAGTCTCGACTCTATGCTCTCCTTTATATCCTCCCCCTTAACTTCCTAATGAAATTCGATACAAATATCTTTTTACCAAAGAGGGGCTCGTCGAGCCTTTCCCTCCAAGCTACCTAACTCTCATTAATTATATTGAATGAACATCAATATCTTAGATCTGAGGCCAGGCTCAAGATCTATACAACTCAGGCCCATTAAAGGCAACCTTATCTCCATCCTATACCAAGGAAATATCTTGACTTTTCCAGCCTAACAACATTCAAAGCATTTAATTTTTCATTTGAAATTTGAAAATGAGGGGAAAATGAGAGGGTTGGAGCCTCTCCCCTCCTTGAATGTGCATTGATGAGATGGAATGATAGCGTTTTGCTGAGGTGGAACGATTCTCTTGCATCATACTCCACTGCTGGGAAAATAATGAGCTCCTCTTCTCTGTTGTTGAAATCTGCCTGGATCCCAAACTCTCCTTTGGAGTTGTTCTCCTGCTCCTCTCCTTTGCTGCTATTGCTGCTATTTCAGGTCCTCTTTTGTTTAGCTTTCTCCTACCGACAACTTTTTTTTTTGACCTCAACATCAACTCTCTAATCTCCTCTGTCACCTCCTCCAACTTCCCTACTGGTTGGCTCTTGTTTTGTAGCCTTCTCTGGTGCACTTCCTCCTTGTCAATGGGTAGATCAACTTGATCTCCCTATGATGATTTTATCTATTGTGGAATTAGCTTGCCACTCTACTGCAAACTCCAGTTCTGCAATATCATCATTGAGTTGCTTCTCAACTGTCTCCTTTGACAGAATAAGTCCTGTCAACTCCTCGTGTGTTGGTTCAACTCCAGCTTCATCCATCTTCTCCTTGGGCTGGTATGCTCCTCCACCTATTTCCAACTTAGCATGTTGGATGTGCATACTTTTCACTATCACCCTTCTCTCCAGGGATTCCAATTCTTCACACATATCAATTAAGTCTATGCCATCTGCTTCTTCTTATACTGCAGAATCCAGTGCTGCAGTCATATCCTGCTCAACTTCCTGGCTTAAATTTTTGAGCCACTCCCATGAATGTTGTTCTTCTTCGGCTGGGGAAGATGCCAATACCTTCTCCTTCTCCTCCATGAAAGTCACAGTTGGTTGTCTCTCTTCTGCTATTGCTTGGAAAGATTTTTATTTCTTCTCTTTCTCCTCTACGAAAGTCACACCTGGCTATCTTTTTACTGCATCAACAACACCTATGCTAGCCTTTGCTTGGCTAGTTGGCAGGAATATTTGAATTCCCTCAATAATCATAACACTTCTCTAATCCTCCTCCTCTATGATGGAAGTATTTAAATTCTCATCATCTCCATTCACATGGTCTGCAATTCCACATGAATATTCATATGAATGAGGCCTTTCGTTTGCCTCCATTTCACCTGTCATCAGTCCTTGTTTATTTAAACTCTCATCTGATTTCCTCTCTTCTCCCTTTCCCACCTGGAAATCTAGTATTTCTCTTCTGCCCTCCTGGAAGTCTATGAGATCAATTGATATCATGTCATTTCCCACCTGGAAATTTGAAATTTCACCACTGCTCTCTTGGCAGTCTATGAGAACTCTTCTTGATCTCACCTCCTCCTCATCACTAAGGTTCCTCCCAATCTATGGTTCACATATGTGAATCACTTTATCTTCTATGCCACTGAGGTTTTCAACATGCCTCAACCACTTCCTCACCACTTTTTTCTTCCTTCTCGCTAACAACTCCTGGACAAGCCACTTCACTTTCCTCTTCAAAGTCCATTCATATGTCCAGTTTACCTTTGCTTCTTGTTTCATCTTCAACGCCAACCTGTCGATCTCTGTTCTGATTTCCTTGAGCTCTTCATCCATCTCTGATTCTATTTTCTGCTAGCAGTATTCTCTTCGACCACACTTATGGCCTTCAGTAGCCATCTTTTATTTCTTCACCCTCATCCCACCTAAATTTCTTCTTTCTACTCTACAACTGAGAGGATCTCCATCTTCTTCTACAACCTAGCTAGTTGTCTACCATATATTGCACACCTTGCAACAATCTTTACAGAGAATCACACTCTGTCTCCCTTCACCTACTGTCTACATGTGAAATTTAACTTCTGATACCATTTTATGTTATCATATTATATCCTTTCACCTTCTCTCCTTTTCCTGTTGTTTGCAATCAAATTTATGACTTTCTCCTCTATCTCCTTTATCTTCTTTCTGCAAACAAAATCAGGTTCTGATACCACTTGATAAAGCCTCCCCCTCTTTCCTTTGGGTTCTGTGACCTCTCAGTCAAGGATCTTCAATGACTGAGTTGAATCAACTCTTCGGGCCTCTGCTAGAACCCAAAACTACTTTACACAGACCCCTTTTCTTACTAAGGCGTAGGTCCTATGAAACCCGCGGGATCCTGTTAATCCCCTGTTCTCTTTGAAAATTGAATAACAGGTGCTAGTTCCCTATGCTAGGCCCATTCCTTCATATGACCTTGGGCTATGACCCGGGGCTAACCTCAAAAGGTGCTTCGGAGCTTCGGGCGTTGGCTGTTTTCATTTCACCACTCGCTAACTCTTCCAAACTTTGAACTGACGAAGTCCAAATTCTGTGAGAGGGATCAATGGTCCCTACTCCTTGCAAGGGACCATTTTTCTCCCTCTCACGGAAGGAGCAGGGACCATTCTTCTCCTTACAATGGACCACTCTGGAGTGACAAACCTTAGAAGTACTTGATCTGCAGACACCTGCCCAATTTCGATGGACGGTTGGGATGGAATCCGACGCTCTGGAATTCAGAAGTTCTTTCTCCAACAACTTCACTTTCTCCAATAGTGACTTTCCTCCAGACTAGCATATCTTCTGCCATGCATCCTCTTTCATGGATGGTTGGGATGACTTCATGACTCCGGCCTTCGAGAGTCTTTTCACCTTCATGCTCCAATTCCTCCAGAGGGATTCTGCTTTGGATATGCAGGATTTAGCGACACCTATCCTCACCAATAGACGGATCAAATCTGCTCCGACTCCCAGCTCTTTGGGAGTCTCCTACCCTTCTGCGCTCACTCCTCTAGGATGTTGGATCTCCTGCCACGTGTCTCTGACTGATGGATGGTTGTGATATTCTCTGCTACTTTGATCGTCGGGGATTTTTGAAGCACCCTACTTCATTTCCTTTGAAGTGCCTCTCCTTCGAAGTTAACCTCCTCGGAGCTTTAGGAGTTTTTCACACTGCTCAACTAAAAAACCCCCAGAGTGATACTTCTCCAGAGCTTCAGATCTGCTGACACGTACCTCTTCCCAACACTAACATCTAGAATCTTCTCCAACCTTCGAAGCTTCGACAATTTCACACTCTGCTCACCTAGATTCTCTGGGAGTGCCTTTGCTTCAGACCTCCAGATCTTCTGCCACCTGTCTCTCTGGACGATGGATGGTTTCGATCCACTTCAAGACTTTGGCAATTCCTCTCTCCTATGTACTTTCAAAGGACTTAAGGCTTGTGCACTCTACCTGGATCTGAAAGATGTCGATCCCTCGTGCTTAGATCCAATGGCTAGAATCTATTCTCATCCTTGGAGCGCTCCTTCTGATGTTTGGACATAGATCAAATGATCTAGATCTCTTCTTGTAGCTGATCTGATGGCTATTTTTTCTCCTCCTCACGATCTTCTTTGTTCTCTCGAAATTGGGAAAATCTGTAAGGGTTCAAAGGTTCTGGCCTATGAACCTTCTGCTGCAAGCCTGAATGCTTGAGTCTTGACTTGTGATTCTCCTCCTGATCTTTGGGGCTAAGATTAAGTCTGTCTCCTGCGCACTCCTTGTGATATATCTTATGAGCATTCTAACTTGAACAAGTTCACCTCTACACACTCCTTGCACTTGACTGAGCCTTTAGACAAATTCTTTCAACACTTTGTCTAAGTGTTGGCCTGGTGCACTGCTTGGATAGGTCTTCCTCCTGAATATTGAACTCTTTCAGGTTCACTGTTGCGTTCCATGCATCCGCTCAATGCACACCATGAAGATCTCTCTTACAAAGTGTTCAACAAATATGTTTTCTTCACTTATCCAACACATTAGAAGGTGTTGGCTCTGTGCACTCCTTACACTTTCTTAATGCCCACCTGGTAGAGATTCAGAGTGTTCAACAACTTTGGCTCTCAGTGCCTCCTCTGTAAAATTTCTCCTCCAAGGTGTTCAACAACCTTGAGGCTCCTCTTGAGTCATGAACTATTCTGGTGTTCCCTCCTAGCATGTTCTCCTTTGAACTCGAAGCATAGTCCATATATGCACTCCTTGTGTTGGTTCACAGAGTTTCCAACACTTTCTTGTGCACTCCTTGCACTTAACCTAAAGAACCCATAACATTTTAAGAAACTCTCAAAGATAGTGGAATATATCTTCACCTTGTAGATGGAAACTATTCATACACATCCATAACATACATTCATAGACACACATTCAACATAAAGTAAACATTCACCTCACAGAAATTGATAAACAGAGAAATATGTTCTTTTGTATTAATATCATAATACTAATTATAATGCTTGAGCTCAAACTGCAACTGAGTCTCGGCTCTCTTCTCTCCTTACTCTCCTTCCCCTTAACTTCCTAATGAAATTCGATACAAAGATATTTTTACCAAATACGGGCTCCTAGAGCCTTTCCCTCCAAGTTACCTAACTCTCATTAATTATATTGAATGAAAATCAATATCTTAGATCCGAGGCTAGACTCAAGATCTATACAACTCAAGCCTATTAAAGGCAACCTTATCTCCATCCTATACCAAGGAAATGGATCAGCTCTTCCATCCTGACAACATTCAATGCATTTAATTTTTCATTTGAAATTTGAAAATGAGGGAAAAATGAGAGGGATGACACCTCTCCCCTCTTTGAATGCACACTGATGAGTTGGAATTCTAGCACGCTGCTGAGGTGGAGTGATGCTCCTGCATCAAAAAAGAAAATAAGAGATCAAAATTTGAAAATAGTTCAAAAATATTGGATGAAATTCTCAGTAGTCAGAGGTCACCAAACAACAAGACTAGTTTGGGATACACCCAATACTCAACCACTATATCACAAGGAGCATCCAAAAGGCCAATCAGTTATGCAGATGCTATAAAAATCTCCTTAAGAAGAGAAGATAATAAGGCAAAGATGATACCATTGAAAATTGTTCCACATAAACATAAATGAACACTCCCTACTAGAGTAAAATATGACAAGAAAAATACAATCACCGGAAGGAATCCCCCTAATAAATATCCATTTATTGGATATTGTTACTCTTTCAATAATTTTGGACATAAGGCAATACACTGCAAAGATTATGGACAATACAATCATAGAAATGTCCAAATATATAAGAACAATAAGTACAATACAAAGAAGAGAAACTATAACTCATTTTATCCTTTGCAAAACTTCGATATTTAATGTCAAAAGCGCAACAACCATGGACATAACACCAACGAATGTATATTACCAATGCAATCCTAGAAGACATGAAAATCTAATAATAATAAAAAAAAGACATGGAAAATAAAATCTGAATTACAAAGAAAGAAAAATGATGCACCTAATGTTGATGAAGTTAATAGTAGAAGAATGGTGGGTAAAGACTCTAATAAGGAATATAAAAATCAATTTTTTGCATATAAAGTGAATTGAGATCAAGAAAAGAGGGTTCCTAAAGAATAATATGACACAATTGTAGTTCTTTATGATGTCCTGCAAATAAATAGTCCACTACCCATTAAAACAAAAATAGAAAAAGGAAAATCTAAAGAAGAAGATGAAGAATTTTTTGTTACACAAAATAATGATTATGATAATGATGAATCTTCAATAGTAGACCAACTACAAGAATTGAGTGATGATGATCTCAGAATTTTTCCAATGCTATTTTAATGATCCACTGAAAATCGTTCTCAAAAATTATAAACAAAGAAAAGAAGGATAAATTAGGGAAGACTTATAACTGTTCTCGTTGATACTCCTATGAGTATTAAAGCACAATAAAATGAAGAGGCATTTGGATTACAAATGAATGAATAGATAAATAGCATCATTGAAAGCGGCATGGTTTGATGTTATATATCTATGCAGAATCTGGCATGGTTTGTTGCATGTCTTCATCTACCCAGGATTAGTGTCGGTTATGTATTCTCTCAGCGAATTTATGGTTTCTAGGAAAATTTGTCATGGTACATGGTCAATACATATATCCAAGGATCGTTATAGGAAGAGAATATTGTTCATCTTTTAGAGAAGACATGGGGAGTTATTCTTCTTTCCATGATTAGGTGTAGCAACATGATTCCAAGGGAGAGATGCAGAGACAAGGGGTGTTGGATTACTGAGAGGGGAGGTGAATCAGTAATAGAGAAATTCAATCCTTTTTAAACACAATATGCAAGTGTTATATCAATGTAGCATTATCATCCAATAGCTGTAGAGTAAATAAACAATGAGCAAATGAAGAATCATACACATACACAATACAATAGTGATTTTACATGGAAACCCAAAGCAGAAGAAAACCACTAAATGTTTTTTCTTATATGTCTTTAAGAATTACATTCATTGGAGGCACCAACTTCCTTTGTTTTCCAGCTACAATTGAAAGGATGCTCCAACCCGCTAATTTCTCAAGCTACAACCTGAGGGAATATCCAACTCTCTAATTCTATGGCTACAGCCAGAAGGAGGTTACGACCCCCTATGTTCTCCAACTACAATTAGAAGGTGGCTACAACCACCTGTCCTTGCCCCGTCCAACCACCCTGACACAGAAGTAGAATGATGGAACCATTGTCACACTATCACTGTGAGATTTACTGTTGTAAACCTGTACCAATCAACCTGCACCAAACAACCTATACCAATAACCTAAACCATGCATCAACATATACCTCAACCTGTAATCAACTTGTACCATAAACAAGTGCATCAACCATGCACCAAGCTGTACCAAACAACCTATAATCAACCTGTACCATAAACAAGTGCATCAACCATGCACCAAACCTGTACAAATAGCATGTCACAACAACCTGTCCAAACAACCCGTCTCATAAATATTATCAACCAAATCAGATCTACTCACCAAGATCAATCAACAAGACAACTCTCAAATATGTGCATCAACCAATCATAACAAAGAAACTCATAATCATCACTAAGATCAATATGTGCTTCTAATAATACACCAATACAAGTATGCTACATCATCCATAAACCATGTGTCAACAATACTACTAACAAGTGCCTCCAACCATGTATCAAGTATGTACCAATCATGTATCAACTACTCATCAACTATGACTCATCATGATGTACCAACATCATCAACTATACACCTCATGTATGTGCAAACTCATTAACTACCTGTCTCAACCATATACCCAACATGTACCTCAACAAAAAGCCCTCATCAATTTCATCATCCAAATCTGATTTGTAACTCTGTAATAGACCTGGTGTATAAGATCAGATAACTACAAACCGTCCTTAACTTTAACAACAAGAGACTAACATTTTCATCAAACTTTACTTTAGTCCCACATGACTAATTTTGGATTAGTCAAAAACCCTAACTTGAAATAATCATAACTATGTACCTATACTGAATAAAGATACGAAAATGGTACATAATGTTCTCCAGACTCTTTTGTGCAATTCCTCTAGACTTCACTACTTGGAACCTCTCAGAAAAGGAGTTATAGAAAAAATGGCATACCTTGTTGAATTATGGCTTATTCTAGAGAGTGAACGTGTAGAGTGTGCCCCACATAGAATATTTGTTGTATGGATATGAAAATTGTACACATAATACTACATAATATATTCTAACCAATACATTTGGTCTTATGGAATTCAGATATGTTATGAATACACTATGACATTTTTAACCGAAACACATGTTTTAGACTAGTTTCAGGACTACCCACAAATCCTATTTTCCACGATGTGTAACTCCAAAATTACAAAGACCCACAAGCTAAAATTTTTATCACAGATACTTGAATATGTTTCCTCAATGGCCTCCGAATTTCACGGTCTGAATCATTATATAAAACAAGTTATTGTGAAAATGGTGAGATGACCCATAAATAACATACCTTAGAAAGCATCATCAAAATAATTTATCCTCCCTTGAATTTCGGTCTTCTTTACTTCCCCTTCCCTCTGAAATTGGTCTTAGATATCCTTTGGTTACCTCAGTCACCTTTATATATTCAATATGCTCAAGTGTGATTAAAATGAGAGAGCCTTGCCTCTTATTTATACTTTCATGTAGCTTCCTCAAGGGGTTACCTTTTAACCATCTTAACCCACTTTCTTTATTTTAGGGTTAACCCACTTCTAACCACTTATCAACTTAGTAATTTATCCATTAAATTTATTTAAATAATTTATTTTGTATTCACTTTGACTTATAGTACACTCATCACTTCACTTTATTATTTACCTTCTAAAATCTCTTAAACCACTTTGACTACTTTGACCTTTTGGAGCTTCTATATGATTCATGAGGGTTCTCCAACTTCACATGGCCATAACTCTCTAACCGTGAGGAGTTATGTGATATTCCACATATCAATGGAAATGACATGACATGTACTATCCATATAAAATATTCTTACCTAAAAATATATCAAAACTTATACTATTATCCATCAAATAAACTTGGGTCCATTACCCAAGCCTTTCTCCAACTTCACATGGCCATAATTCTCTAACCGTGAGGAGTTATGTGATGTTCCACATACCACCAGAAATGGAATGAAATGTAATATCCATATGGAATAGTCTTACCTACAAATATATCAAAAATCATACCATTATCCATAATAAAAACTTGGGTCCATTACCCAAACCATTGTTCTACCAGAATTCGCTATCGGACTTTATTCAAGGGTTGACATCAATGACAACCAACCCAACTAATCAAAAATCTCCCCATTTGGCATTGGTGGAAACAATCTGATTCAATATTGAAGGCATGTCACTCATGCTCCCCCTTTACCTTTACCTTTTCATTTACCTTTGCATCTAATAAATCTCTCCCCCTTTGTCATCAATGGAAAAGGTATATTTCCATCCAGGGTTGCTCCCCCTAACTGAAGTGTCTTTGGGGATACTTCCCCTGACTGAACTCTTCCTAAAACTAATCTTCCAACCTGAATTGTCCTCTTTATGGTGCTTCCTCATGTAAATCTAAGACATATAAGATAAACATTCACATACATTCATTTTGGAGTAGAAATTACTATGAGTCTCTAGCATAGATACTCAAAGTCTTCCCGTGGAAGTGGTTTAGTAAATATGTTTTCCACTTGTTCTTATGTGCCCACATATTCAAATCTAATGTTCTTCTCTATAAATTGTTCCCGTAGAAAGTGATACTTGATTAGAATGTGCTTAGTCTTGGAGTGAATCACTAGGTTCTTTGAGATACTAATGACACTTGTATTATCACAATAGATTGGAATGGGATCATCATACTCAACCTGTATATCTGTCAATTTTTTTTTCATCCATAGAACCTGTGTACAACATCCTGCTGCTGCAATATACTCTACCTCGACTGTAGATAAGGATACTGATGATTGTTTATTTCTTAGCCATGATACTAAACACTCACCCAAGTAGAACGCTGCTCCACTGGTGCTTTGTCGATCATCAATGCAACCTGCCCAATCTACATCTGTCTAGGGAATAATTGAAATATCCTTTCCTTTTGGATACCATAGTCCAAACTCTTATGTTCCTTTGAGATATCCAAAAATCTTCTTTACTACTAATACATGTGATTCCTTTGGTGTTTCTTTAAATTGTACCACCTGTCCAACTGCCTGCATTACATATGGTCTGGATGTTGTCACATATATTAAGCTACCAATCATTGACCTATATTTCCTCTGGTCTATAGACTTTGAATCATCATATTTTCTCAACTTGCAACTGGTTTACATAGAAGTGGTAACTAGTTTTCAATCTTCCATTTTGAACCTCTTTAGCATTTCTCTGATATACTTAGTTTGAAAAATAAAAATTCCTTGGTTTATTTGACATATGTGAAGACCCAAAAGAAGGATAGTTCTCCAAGTAATGACATTTCAAATTCATTCTGCATATCCTTTGCAAATTTCTATCTTAACTTGTCATTAGTACTTCTAAAACAATATTATCAACATAAATTTCAATTAATAAAATACTACCTTGAGTTAACTTGATGTAGAGGTTGTTTTCTGCGCTTCCTTTCCATAGTTCGTAGGGATTTTTGTCATTGTTGTTCTTGAGCATTACTGTGTTTTGAATGTGAACTATTGTATGCACTACATGTGTCCAAAAAATATCTGTCAATTTGGAATCCATTAGAATTGTTCGAGTCATTTCCTATGTAATTATCATCCTTTATGATAATGTTCATTTGTCTCTGAACCACTCTCTAAACCAATATATGAATCCATGCTCTCATCCACTTTCATATATATGTCCAAACCTGCTAAGTGTTCTTATGAATCCATCTCTCTCCATACTGTCCAAGACTCTGCTTGCGCAACTGTCCATAATGTTGACCCATTTATCACTATACTATCATGAAGTCTTGATTAATCTATCAAACCATACTTTTGCTAACTGAATGCTCTAAATATGTCTTCTCAAACTCTGCAAGCTTCTCTAAGTATGGTTCTTTGGTCTATCACAACTATCGCATAGACTCCCCTTGTCTAATATTCATATTACCTGGGAGTCTCTAAGTCATATGGCTCATAACAATTCCTACTCTGATGTGTATTCATCATCATCTTCATTGGTAGATTCATCATCATCTTTATTGGTAGATTCATTATCTCTCTGAGCTCTGACTTCTTTCTTTCTATCTGTGGATTCATCTTTCACTGCAATGCCTGAAAGTACAATCTCTTGAACATGTGCCTTATTTAACTGTCCTTCCTTTCTTTCAATTATTTTCCAAACCTTTATGGATCTGACATATTTCGTTTTCTCTGTAGAATTTTCTTCATTTTGTTTTATTGTCAATCTTGCGATCTCTGGTACCTGGTATTTGTTCACATGTTATTCTTGTTTTCTTATCCATAGTTTCTTATATATGATATTCGTTTTGTCTTTCATGGAAGTATCAATCATGCTTCTACAATCACTGGCTATGTGTCCATAGTTATGACATTTGTAACACTTAATGTTACGTGTGGCCACATAGGCACTTCTTTCTTGAACATTTCTTTTATAATCCCTACAATCTGCAACTTTATGTACAAAATTAGTACAATAAAAACAATGACCATAAAAGAAATTTGCATACCTGGGAGTGAATGATCTTCTTTGTTGTGTAGTCCTTCTAAATTTCTACCTTGACTCATAATGATCATGATTGAAGCTTCTTTGTGGCTTGAAGACATATGGTCTTCTTGAAGATGTATTGTCAATAGTTTTCTTAGATTCTAGTTGACCATGATTCCGTACTTTGAGTACATATGCATAACTTTATATATTTTCTTCATTCTTCTTTTCTAGCAACCTAGAGTGATTCTCTTCATTCTCTGTAATTGATGTGGATGTTTCTGTCTCTTCAACATTCTTTTTGAGCTTGAAGATTTTACTTCTCAATGTGACAACTTCTTCTTCAAGCTTCTCAACCTCTTCTTCTTTCTTTAATATCTAAGACCTCATGACTTTTTTGTTCTATTCGCTTATTCAAGATGATTTTTTAATGTGATTATTTATTCTTCAAGTACTTTATCCTCTTGACCAAACTCTGACTCAAGATGGTTTAGATCGTTATTTCTTTCCTTAAGATGATATATCAATATATTCTCTCTCATTTCTGGTTCTTCCTTATGTACTACTATGTTGGCTTCCAAACACTTCTTTTGATATTCAAGATTTTATTTGATCTTTATGGCTTCTTCTAGATGAGTTCTTAAGTTCTCGATGACCTGTTGGGATTCTTAAAAAATGTGAACACTTTCCTTTTGTTTCATCAATTCTTTCTTGAGTGACTTATTTTCTTCTCTTAGTTCATCTAAAGCACTAATCAATTCTGCCTCATAATTGTCTTCTTTTTCAATTTGTTTTTTTGTCTCGTTTCTTTCATGGCATTATATTTCAAGACATCTACATTTTTCACAATTAAAACAAAACAACATACCATTGTTGATTATGTACTCTTCATCTTCTGAATCTGTTTGACATGGTGAACATGATTCTTCTTGATTTGTACCTGCATCTTCTTTGACATTTTCTGAATCTGTGATGGGTGAAGAATATATGTCATGTAACTTATCCCAAATTTCTTTGGCTGATGAAAATTTACCAACCTTTTCTCTTACCAGATTAGGTAATCCTTCTGAGATGAAATCCATTGCTATTTTGTTATTCTTCTTCAATTCCTTCTTGGTTGAAGTCTTTTCCCTTTTTGAACTATCATATCCTCTAACGATTGATAGCCAAATATAATGCCCCTGTGCCTACACAAATACTTTCATCCTTATGCTCCACATCTCATACTTGAAACCATTTTGACCATTAAACAATGGTGCTCCATTCTTAGAATAATCCATGATCTCCTTACATTGGTTAAACTGTTTCTAAAGGAACCTACTCTGATACCAATTGTTGGATTACTGAGAGGGGCAGTGAATCAGTAATAGAGAAATTCAATCATTTTTAACCACAATATGAAAGTGTTATATCAATGTAGAATTATCATCCAATAGTTACAAAGTAAATAAAAAATAAACAAATAAGTAATCATACACATACACAGTACACCAGTGTTTTTTCGTGGAAACCCAAAGCGAGAGAAAACCATAGAGTGTTTTTTATTATATGTCTTTAAGAATTACAGTCATTGGAAGAACCATCTTTCTTTTCTTTCCATCTGCAAGTGGAAGGAGGCTCCAACCCCCTAATTTCTCAGGATACAACCTGAGGGAATCTCCAACTCTCCAATTATCTGGCTACAACCAGAAGGATTCTACGACACCCTATGTTCTTCAGCTACAACTATAAGGTGGATAAAACCACCTATCCTTTCCCCGTCCAACTTCCCTAGCATAGAGGTAGAATGATGGAACCATTGTCACATTATCACTATGAGATATATTGATGTAAACCTGTACCAATCAAACTACACCAAACAACCTTTACCAATAACCTGAACCATGCATCAACCATGCATCAACTATGCATCAACCTGTACCTCAACCTGTAATCAACTTGTACCATAAACAAGTGCATCAACCATGCACCAACCTGTACCAAACAACCTATAATCAACATGTACCATAAACAAGTGCATAAACCATGCACCAAACCTGTACAAATAACATTTCACAACAAACCGTCCAAACAACCTATCCAAACAACCTATCAAAAAAACCTGTCTCATCAATATTATCATCCAAATCATATCTACTCACTGAGATCAATCACAAAGACAACTCTCAAAGATGTGCATCAACCAATCATAACACAAAACCTCATAATCATCACCAAGATCAATGTGATTCTAATAATATACCAATACAAGTATGCTACATCATGCATAAACCATGTGTCAAAACTACTACTAACAAGTGCCTCCAATCATGTACCAAGTATGTACCAATCCTATATCAATTACTCATAAATTATGACTCATCAAGATGTACCAACATCATCAACTATACACCTCATGTATGTGTCAACTCATCAACTAATTGTCTCAACCATGTACCCAACATGTACCTCAACCAAAAGCCCTCATCAATTTCATCATCAAAATATGATTTGTATCTTTGTAATAGACCTGTTGTATAAGATCACATACCTGCAAACCTTCCTTAACTTTAACAACAAGAGACTAACATTTTCATCAAACTTTACTTTAGTCTCACATGACTAATTTTGGATTAGTCAAAAACCCTAACTTGAAATAATCATAACTATGTACTTGTAATGAATAAAGATCTGAAAATGGTACACACTGTTCTTTAGTGTATTTTATGCAATTCCTATAGACTTCACTAGTTGGAACCTCTCAGAAAAGGAGTTATAGAAAAAATGGCATACCTTGTTGAATTATGGCTTATTCTAGAGACTGAACTTGTAGAGCATGCCCCACACAAAATATTTTTTATATGGATATGCAAATTGTACAAATAATACTACAGATTGTACTCTAACCAAAATATTTGGTCTTACTGAATTTGGATCTCTTATGAAGAACTTATGACATTTTTACCCGAAACACCTGTTTTAGACTAGTTTCAGGACTAGCCACAAACCCTATTTTCCACGACGCGTAACTCCATAATTACAATGACACACAAGCTGAAATTTGTATAATAGATAATTGGATATGTTTCCTCAGTTGCCTCCCAATATCATGGTTATAGATCAAATTTTCAGTCATTCTATCTTCGAACAACATAGTAACAATGACCAACCACTACTGAATCATCTTTGAACACACCCACAACGTAGACCTCCTAGGTACCTGCTTATACATGTTTTTGGCTTACCAACCATTACATATTCTTACTAAAACCCTAACCCTATCATGGCTAGGTCTTATTTCATGTGTGCCTCACATGATTTCCTCTTCTGCATGCACGTCTGTCTTGCACATGTTGCTTTTCCTACATGCGTGTCTTTTTTGCACGTGCTACTTTTCCTGCATTCGTGTCTACCTTGCACGTGCTTCTTTTCCTACATATGTGTCTACCTTACACATCGTGATTTTCCCCAAAAATAGGCTTGCTCCCAACAAACCCCCAATACTAACATCATGACTCATCTCGATTCATTGCCTAACTATAGTGTATGTCACTACTTGTGTCAGCGCGTCATACATTTCGATGATTCTCTGGCACTGCACCTGAGCCTGAATTCTCCTTGTGGCCATATCTTCCATGAGCTGTGTGGTTATGGTTTTTTGTAGTATATCTCCTCCTTCCATTGAAAAACTCTCTACACTCAATTTTTCTGTGTCGATCTCGACAACCAACTGTTCTGCCTTTTCTTGTAGGGGCTCCAACTGAGCCTATCACATCATCTTCTGCGCTTGTACTGCCTTTTCCTATGCTTGTAAAGTTTTCATCTCCATAGAAGTTTTGATCTTTTCTAGCAGCAACATCGTTCTCTATCACTGTTTGACGTCTGCTATGGCTGCATTTATTTTGTCCTCCTCCCTTGTAGCTCTTGTAATATTCCATCCTCTAGAAGTTGTGTCTATAGTCGGTCTCTCTTATCCAACATTTATGTCAGCCTATATATATATTCTGCGCAGTGCTCTCTAAAGAAGCTATTGTGTCTCTCTCCCTTTTCACTCTATTTTCTGGAGGAGTTGTGGGCACTGTGCACTCCTCCAAATCTTTTATTTGGTCCTTGTAGTGTTGCATCATCTGTGCTATCTTCTGCATTTTCTCTTGCACTGACACTCCTTGTATTCCTTTGTTGTTGGAGATGGATTGGAATACTACATGGATCTGGTTTTCCATCTCATCCACCTTTTGCTGCACCATCTTCTTCTCTTTACATTCTTGGCTAAGTTCTTCCTTTAGTGAGGTGTTGTCTTCCTGCGCCAACTGTAATTTTGTCATGTCGGATCTTGCTCTAGATTAAATTTCCTACACAATGATCACTTGTAATTTATAGAGTGATTTGGTTGGAATCTTGGGCAATGCTAAGTCCATCGTCTCAATCTCTCTCAATATCCTCTTCATTGTCTCCTCATCGATGAACAACATGTCGGGGGTAATCTTGAAGTTAAAACTCCCCTGCGTCACGATCTGCACTGTCTCACCCATCGGTACCCCTTCTTTCATTGGCATTGTTGTCTTTTGTTGTTGTTGCTTCTTTGTTTTGACCTTTAACTAATCCAACGCAGTTGTCACCTCTTGGATTTGCTCCAAATTTGAAGCTTTGTGGTTCTTGGCATTGTCCCACACCTCTGATAGCTGATCCTCTACTATCATGGCTATCAACTCCACGTCATCTTCCATCAATGATGTTTCCATGGGCTTCATGTGGGCCTTGGCATTCTTTCTGGAACCACTTGGTTTCTCCCATGTTCTCTTCCTTTGGGCCTCTAGTGGGTCAGATGGTTCTAGCATCTTTGTATCCCTCTCAGTATCATGTCCTTCTCCTTCTTCCATTGAGACTTCTTGTGTCTCCATATGCCTTTACGCTGGGTGCACTTGTTTTATTTTTTCTCTTGTTGTTCGCTCTATGTGCGATGATCCCTATGTAGAACCTCATTGGGATGGCTTCTTTGTTCTATTTTTATTTTGTATGGGAGTGATTTCCCCTTCTTGGCCTTGTGCCATATTTTCTTTGGTGTTTTCTCCGTTTGTGCTTGCATGCTACACAAAGACTGTTTTGTCCTGTGTCCTCATTCATTCTGCTGGCACCGCCTTTGGGATTGTTGGCACTCTCCACTCCTCGAGCCATTCCTAGACCTCCATATGGATGCCTTGAATTTTTACGTAGTACTTCAACTACAACCACTCCTTAGCTGGATCCCTCTTTGCTTGTAGCCACATACTGTGGCGTGATGCCTGGAAGTTCACTATCTACCCAAACTCTTGAACAGTTTCTATGGGAATCCTCCATGTCTCTGCGAATCTATTTTGGATATTTGTCAAGTATATCGCGAACATGTCACTATTAAGTTTCTTCTTTTGGGGATCAGTTGTACTACAAAGGGATTTGTAGCATGTTGCGCCCCATTTTCCCATCCTTGGCAGGAATAGGTTGTATGTGGGTTCCTGCCACCGCATAAGTGAAATGAGGATGAGTAACCATGAATAGTCAAACTCACGGCCCCAATATTATGTGTCCTTGCAGTATTCAAGGAATTATTTCAGTAGATAAGGGGCCCAAATCATCGAGCTCCCACTTGCGCACTGCACTGCAACTGCTACTACTCTTGCAGACACTTCTTCTTTTCGACACTTGTGCATTAATTTGCAACCGAGAAATATTGTTGAAAATAGTGTTGCAGTATCATTGATGTCGCTGATCCTGATACCTCTGTTATCCCTCGATGCGCAATGGATTTTTCCTTAGTTTTGTCTTCTAGGTATTTTTCCAGCTTCTCCCCATCTGTGGGTAGCCTTGTAATCACGACGATGAGGTCGACATTGATAGGATGTAGCATATCCATGCATAAGATTCCTCTATGCACCCTTGATAACAATTGTTTGACACATCAATTTATGTGCTTCCCGCGCTTAAAGTGCGGTATGTCTAGTAAGATCATGATGTTGGTGTTGTACAATCCCAAAATCCACTGCACAGGCTCCAACAGTGGCATGTCTGATGGGCCTTCTCCCTTGCTCTCTAGGTAGATTTGTGCTGCCAACTCTGGGAACTTTATGGCATCAGAGATATCATGGTCGAAGCATTTAAGGCTATCAACTCCTACTACCATGTTATCATCGATATTCACTCCCTTGGTAATTTTTGGCATCACTATAGCCAATTCCTCTTGTACGCATTGTATGCCTTGCGCACTACTCTCTACTCACACCTTCGTTTTCCCTTGTGGGGACAATACCCCACCCTCTAGTATAGCCTCTTGCTCCATTTCATGCTCTAGTTTCGTTTCTAGGCCCTACTGCGTGGAACCCGTGGTCGATTCTTCTTGTTGCAGACCTTTTCCTCTGGACCCATTAGATTACGCACGTTCGACTTCCTCTTTGGAATGCTTGGGATCCTATGCATGTTCCTTCTCCTCTTTCACATGCAATGTGGTCCACTCGTACTTTGGTGTGTGCATTTCATCCACATCCACCATTCTGGGTATCTCATTTGTTCTAGTTTGTGGCACCCGAGTGATACTATGTGTGTTTCGTTCATTTTTTCTTGACGCTCCAACCCTCGATGGTGACATGGTGAGGAAATACGAACTGTAGACTTCCAAATTGATAGAGGATATCACAAATTCACACTCTATCACTCTTTCACTCTGCTCTGCATTCTTCTCCTTACCAAATAACACAATGGGTCACTTCCCCACTTTTTCCGACTTTATAGCGGGATGGAGAAGTGACAATTGTCACTTTTTCACTTTTTGTTGTGTTTCCAGTGCATTGTACTTTTCTACATGTTAACTTCTCTTCTGTGTGTAGTGTTTTTCACACCCTGGTTTTCTTGTATCTCACTATTTTGTTCTACTAGTTCTATTCTATCAATACCTTCCATGTGCATCGACCTATTTTTATTTTTTTATCCCCTTTTTACTTTTTATGTCTTTCCTTATTTTTATTTGTTTTTCTCATCTTATCTCCCTTACTTCTACTATAATACACTATATACATATCTTCTTACTACGCGGTAAATTTCTAAGTACTAGGAGGCCAATTGTCCCTATACAGTATTAGTCAACTCCCATTGATCATTCCTCTGAGTTATGTACCTCCTAAATATTTCAACTGTACAACTCCCCCTTTTGTGACAGTATTCACTTCATATGGCCCCAACCAATGCATTCTGAATTTGCCTAGATGCTGAAGAAATTTACTTTCATACACCAATAATAGGTCTCCCTTCTTGAAAATCTTCCTTTTAATATGTTTGTCATGCCAAGGTTTGTCCCTTTCTTTCTGTACTTCTTGGTGGAATCCTACTATCATCTTATTGTCTTCCATCTCCATCAACTGACTTAGCCTTTCTTGTATTGTGCCTCATTCTGTCATGTTGGTGATTTTGGCTACATGCGGACTAGGTACTAAGAATTCTGATGGCACCACTGCTTCTTTTTCATACACCAACCTGAATGGTGTCTGTCCTGTCAAATTTTTGCATGTAGTCTTGTATGCCCATAATACTGCTAATATCTTCAAGTCCCAATCATCCCTATTGACATTGTAGATATTTTTCAAAGCATTCTGTAGGATCTTATTAAAGGCTTCCACTGTTCCATTTGCTTGAGGGTGATATGGTGTACTCTTTTGATGATAAACTTCAAAACCCTTAGTCATAGCCTTGATAGTACTATTGATGAAGTGAGTGCCTCGGTCACTCATAAAATCCTTGGGCATCCAAATATAGTGATCACTTGCTCAAATAGGAAGTGTGTTGTTGTCTCTATGCTACAATCTTTCACTAGTGTTGCTTTTGCCCATGTCGTTAAGTACTCTGTCACTGTAATGATATACCTTGCTCCTGACCTATTTGCTAGTGGGCTAATTGGTCCCACAAAGTATATTTCCCATTTTTCAAATACTTTCAAGGTTATTCATGGTCTTCAGGACATCTCATCTCGTCTATTAGGTTTTCCAACCCTCTGACATACATCACATCTTTGGTAGTAGTCCTTTGCATCTCTGTGAATGGTCGACTACCATAGTCCTATGCGCAATACCTTCTGCATGGTAGATTTTCTTTCATAATGTCCTCCAAATATTCCCTCATGAGTCTTTGCTAAAATCCTAGGCCTTTCATGTTCTAGTACACATTTTCTCAAGATGTTGTTTATGCCCATATTGTATAAGTGTCCTGCAATCAATTGATAGTATGCCTGTCTGACTAGCAGATTTTTCTTTTATGCAGTGTTGAATCATTGTGGCGTAGTCCCTATACTCAAATATTCAATGATGTCAGAAAAATATTCATCAGCTACTTGGACTAAAAATAACTGTACATCAGGGAAAGTGTCCTCTAAATTTGTAGGTTCCTCTCCATTGGTGATCCTTGATAGGTGATCGGGTCCTGCATTCAACTTCCCTGGTTTGACTATCACTTCAAATTCAAATTCCTAAAACAACAATAACCATATACATCTTGAGGGTAGAATGATCTGTGAACATTTTAAAGTGTTTCCCAAGTAGAGAGTGTATGAACGTTTGTAGTGCATATACCATTGTTAGGCCTTCTCTTTCTGTAGTATTTTATTTTTTCTCTAACTCTGATAGTTTTCTACATGCAAATGCTATTGGATGATCTAACTCTCTTGTTCCTTCTTGTGCCATAATAGATCCAAGTGTTATGGTTGATGCATTTACATGCACATGAAATGTCTTTTCCCAGTCTGGGAATACTAGTATAGGTGTTGTGACCATTTTTTCTTTTAAAGTGTCCAAACCTCATTAACAGTCCTCATTCCACTGGAATTTACTATCCTTCTTCAACATTTTTCTCCATCAACACAGTGATCTGCACATACCCTTTTATGAATTTTCTACAATAGCCTGTGTTTCCCAGTGTTGCTCTCAATTGGCGTACTGATTTGGGTGGTGGTAAGTTAAAAATGGCTACAACCTTTGTAGGATCCACCAATAGCCCTTGTTTACATACTATATGTCCCAATAGTATTACAAACTGTGTCCCAAATATGCACTTCTTGATATTTAATGATATCTAACACTACCTACATATTTACAACATAATCCTTAACACCTCTACATGATCTTTCAACAGACTGTAGACTATCCAGTCATCTAGATATACTTCTAAAAATTGATCGATGAATTTTTAGAAGGCAACTAAGACTACCCTTGAGAATATAGTTGGTGCATTCTTCAGCCCAAAAGGCATGACTATGTACTATTAGGATCCCCATTCTGTGGAAAAAATGGTCTTGTACCTATCTTCTGAAACTATCTTGATCTGATGGTAGCCTGTGAATCCATCTATGAATGAGTATGCTTCTTGGCCTCCCACATTCTCTAATACTTCATCCATGAAAGGGGTAGGAAAAGGGTCATGTAGGCAAGAATCATTCAAATTTATTAGATCAACACATATCCTTGTGCCTTATTTATTCTTCTCCTGGACTACCATAGGGATTATCCATTCTTCTTCTTCTACTGGTTATATGATTCCAGCTTCCAACATTCTGTCATTTTCTTCTTTTACTTTCTTCTTATATATCGGATTCAGTCTATACGCTTGATGTATGACAGATCTAGCCTCAGGTTTGAGAGGTATCTTCATCTCTCCTATCTCTTTTTCTATGCATTTCATCTCTATAAAGGTTGTTGGGAATAGGTCATTGTACTCGCACAGTAACTTTGTTATTCTTTCTACTATGTGTTCATCCCAATAGTATCCAATACTGGTCATTTTGGGATTATCATTTGTCTCGATATTTACTTTCTTCACCTTTATTGGCAAAACAAATACTTTTGATGCCAGAGATGGACCTTCCACCTCTCTTTCTCCTTCAATTTCTATAATTTGAATGTTGTGTGGGTCATCTTCATCTGGTTCTTCTTCCTGCACATGATAACATGAAATTAGTTCTTTCGTTGTCTGTCTATTATGTTGTTGGTACTTTGTTATAAGTGCAACCTCTTGTTCCTTAATAAGTATCACCCCTCTAATTTGTTTGAGTGTTGAATCAATGTCGGGGTTCTCATGTTCAAATGAAA
The DNA here is from genome assembly GCA_009831015.1 of Picea engelmannii. NCBI lineage: Eukaryota > Viridiplantae > Streptophyta > Pinopsida > Pinales > Pinaceae > Picea > Picea engelmannii. The sequence goes on along the minus strand of ML790817.1, from coordinate 229,718 downwards.
AAGTGACCATAAAATTATGTCATAATGTTGTCCATTTTGCAGTGCCTCTGCGCAGTTCCTGGTCTACATACTAGTTTTATGGAATTCTTTCCAATGTGTGAATGAAGTGATGAGGCCAATGTTCTGGTGGTGTCATTTTCCATAGTGTTCTACACTTCTCCAAGTGTTCTGTTGGTGTCCCTTGTCACTCGTATATCTTCTTTTCATTTCTTCCCTATTTTGTGCCGAATCTAATGCGCAATAATCTTTTACATTGGTACCAGCCCTTAACTGTCTCTTTGTGCACACCCCATCATCTTGCAGGTGTTTCCTTGAGTGTTATTTACAGAGCTAAGAGCCTTTGATTTTATAACACTTCATCATTGTATCTTGTTAGGAATTCTTCTAAGTCATTCACCCCATGAAAATTGGGAGGTTCTCTTATCTCTATACCCACCCATCTTATTGCACGGCCTATTATTGTACACCTTCTTGTGGATAATTCATGTAATATCTGTTGCCAATTATCCAACCCTATATCTGAGTCTGAAGTGCATGATGTGATGCTTCTCCAATTAAGTACTCCATCTACAGTTGGATTCAAATAATCTTCTTCTCACATGGTGGTTCTGTATAATTGGATAATTTCCTCCAAGTCTAAAAAAGTGGGTTCTACAAACCTTTCTCCTTCTAATGGGTTTAGTGGCACAATAACTCTATATTCACCTAACTCCAATGTCATCTTCCTTGTCTTCAAGTTGATTATTGCTTAGTTTTCAAATGCCCAATCTAATCTAAGAAATGTTGGATACAGTGTTGTTCCATCCACTATTTGTATCAATTCAAAATTATCTTTAGTGCGCACTCCATCCAGATCTACTTTTTGGAAGATTGGTTGTTGTCATTGATGTCAACCCTAGTCATTGGTTTTGGACCACAAGATTGATGAAGGTATTTGGACATGAAGGACAATGTACATGAAGAAAAAAAACCCATGGATGTATAGTATACATCATGTTGTTTCCGGTGGTAGGTGGCATGTCACAAGGATCCTCATGGTTGAGGGGAAATGAATTTTTGAAGATGACAAAGTGAATTGAAGAAGGAAGTACATGTAGGCCCTGAAGATAATTAAAGAAAAGAATTACAAAATAAGAAAGTGTCAGGTCAACCCTAATGTTAAAATTTAGTGACATAAATGGTATAAATACATATCATTATACATTCATTTGATACACAAGTCAAATTTAAGAGAAAATCATAAGTAAAGAAGGCCAGATTTCAAGGGAGGATGAAGTATTTTGGTGATGTGTTCTAAGGTATGTTATTTACAAGTCATCTTACCATTTTCTCTATAACTTTTTTTCTAGAACGATTCGATGGTGAAATTACTATGGTATTGAGATGAAATATCAAAGTACATGTGGTAAAAGTTTCATCTCCTTATTCTCTATAATTATGGAGATACACTCTATGGAAGATAGGGTTTTTGACCAGTCCTGAAGCTAGTCAATACACATGTGTTCCGGGTAAAACAGTCATAACCTATTCATAGAGAATACAAATGACGTGGGACCAATTAAATTGTAAAGAGTACGGACTATAATTTCTTTTGTGCGGGTTTCTGAATCTGATGTTAAATATTGAGCAGGGGGAATTATGTACAAGTTCACTCTCCTGAATAAACCATAATTGAATAAAGTCTACCATTCTTTATATAACTTCTTTTTGAGGATTCAAGGAGTGAAACTTGGAGGAGTTTTAGAGATCACATTTAGTAATATTATCTATAGGATCAGATTATTCCAAGAATTGAAGAATTACAGAAGTTGAATAAGTCTCAGGAAGCATTATCAGGCTCTATGTAATGGTTGGTTAATGGTTATGATTTAATGTAAAGTTTTATTATCTCTCATATATTCTTGGGTGGAAGGAAGGGGAAATGATGGATCGGTCAAATATCTCTTGATATTGGAGGATTGCATCTTACTCTTGGAGGTTTATCCCTCCCTTTATATTTGGAAGTTGTAGATACCTTTGGAAGTCATCACTTCCCTTGAACAATAACTATTGATTATTTCTCATAGATTGTGCATGGTGTATTTTGGTGTATTGGTGTAACTCTTATACTATTGTTCATTTCTCATTGGATATAATTGAATGGTTTAAGTATAAGTTGAAAGTGTTTTTAAATTGTAATTTCTACTGATTCATCCCCCTCTCAGTATCAACAATTGGTATCAGAGCATGTTACCTTCAGTACAATTTAAACACTGGAAGGAGGATCCTAAGAAGAAATGGAAGACAAAATTCCAAATGGGATTCCACCATTTGATGGAAGCAATTTTGAATACTGGAGTAATAGAATGGAAACTTACTTGAAATCTCTTGGGGAAGATGTTTGGTTCTCAGTTGCTTTAGGATACAATTCTTTGAAGAAACCAAAGACTGCAGCTTAGAAGGAAGCAAAAAGGAACAACAAATTAGCAATAGATACCATCCTGGATGGATTGACATATTCAGTGAAATCCAAGGTGGGATCATTTTCATCATCAAAAGATATTTGGCACAAGCTACAAGACCTTTATGAAAGGGAAGAAGCAGAAGAAGAAGAAGAAGAAGTTGAAGCAAATTACAACATCTCAAATTTCAAAGAAGCAAATAGAGGTCAATTCTTTTGATTTAATTGTGAAGGAGTAGGACATGTTGAATTTGAATGTCCTCATCCAAGTATTGAAAGAGTGACATTGAAGAAGAAAATTCCAATGAAGAAGAAGAAAATCATGAAGCAAAAATTATTCAACAAGAAGATGAGAATCTTAAAAAATTGAAGCATGTTGAGATTGAAAATAGCAAGCTCAAATACACGTATAGAAAACTAAGAAGTGAATTGGGTAGTTGTGAAAAGAAAGTTGTAATTTTGAAGAAACAATTAGAAGACTTTGAGAAACTAAGAGAAGAAAACATTTCCTTGAAAACTCTACTTGAAGAAGAAAGAAGAATAGGAGAAGTAAGGAATGTCCAAATGATGAAGAAAGAAGAAAATTGTGAGAAACTTTAACAAGAAGTTGTCTCATTGAGGAAGAGCTTAAGAAACTCTCAAGTTCCAAAAGACTTAGCACATCTTGGATGAATGAGTGAAACTTCATACAAAGAAGATGCAAATACCAACAAGAAGGTTGAATAAAGAGCTACACGAACAATTGATGAGAAGTGGACTAGGATACCAGAAAGAAGGAATGACTACAAAAGAGATGAATATCCAAGAAGACCTCCTACCTTCAGGAATCAAAGAAGATTCAATCAGTATGAAGGAAACTACATAAGAATAGATCATGAACCCATATGGACTACATCATAAAGAAGACCACTTACTCCAAGGTATCAAAATTTCTTTCTTGGTCATTGTTATACTTGCAAAAAATTTGGACATAAGGCAATTAATTGCAGAATCAATGAAAGGAACAAATACATAAGAAACGTGAATGGTGTAAATAGAATATATAGAAATAATCATGGATTTGTAAACAAAATTTATAATTCATTTTCCCCATTGATGGAAAAAAATATTGTATGCTACAAATGTAATTATCTTGGTCACAAAGCATGAGATTGTAGATATATGAATGAAGATGTCCCTATTCCAAACAAAGTATGGAGAAGGAAAGATATTCCAAACAATGAAGATTGTCGAATATCATTAACCACTGAAGAATGTAAAGAAGAATATGAATGGTACATAGACAGTGGATGTTCTTCACACATGACCGGGGATTGAGACAAATTCATCAGCTTGAAGAGAAAGGGTGGCAATGTTGCATTTGGAGATGACTCATCTGCCAAAATACTTGGAGAAGGTGTAGTAGAGCTTGGAATAAAAAATGTAAAATAAAATAATGTCCTATTGGTCGAAGACTTGAAGCATAATCTACTCAATGTTAGTAAAATGTGTGATCAATGATACACTCTTACATTTGACTCTCGAAAATGTAAAATCAGAGAAAATAACTCAGGAAGATTGGTTTCAACTGCAACAAGAAGACAGAACAACATAAACATCCTAGACATGAAGAAGAGAGAGAAAACAAAATCCACACAAGAGGATTACAAAGAAGAAAAATTCCCAAAGACCAAAAATAAGGATGAAGTATTATTGAGTGCCACATGTTCAGGGGGAGCATCCCCAAAGAAGAGAGTTACTTTTTGTCATTAAACTCAGGGGGAGAAACCCTACCCTTTTCCTGTGATGTCAAAGGGGGAGATAAATTGGGATCATGATGATAGGGGGAGCATGAGTGTTTACATCAATGACAAAGGGGGATATTGTTGGAAGATTGGTTGTTGTCATTGATGTCAACCCTAGTCATTGGTTTTGGATCGCAACATTGATGAAGGTATTTGGACATGAAGGAAAATGTACATGTATAAAAAAAACCCATGGATGGATAATATACATCATGTTATTTCTAGTGGTAGGTGGCACGTCATGTGGATCCTCATGGTTGAGGAGAAATAAATTTTTGAAGACGACAAAGTGAATTGAATAAGGAAGTACATGTAGGCCCTAAAGATAATTAAAGAAAATAATTACAAAATATGAACGTGCCAGGTCAGCCCTAATGTTAAAAGGAAGTGACATAAATAGTATAAATACATATCATTATACATTCATTTTATACACAAGTCAAGTTTCATAGGTAATCAGAAGTAAAGAAGGTCGGATTTCAAGGGAGGATGAAGTCTTTTGGTGATGTGTTCTAAGGTATGTTATTTATAGGCCATCTTACCATTTTCGCTATAACTTTTTTTATAGAACGATTCAGATGGTGAAATTTCTATGGTATTGATAATACATATGAAGGTACATGTGGTAAAATTTTCAGATCTTGATTTTCTATAATTATGGATATACACTCTATGGAAGATAGGGTTTTTGACCAGTCCTGAAGCTAGTCAATAAACAAGTGTTCCGGGTAAAATAGTCATAAATTATTCATAGAGAATCCAAATGAAGTGGGACCAATTAAATTGGAAATATTACAGACTTTTGTTTCTTGTGTGTGAGTTTCATAATCTGATGTTAAATATTGAGTGTGGGGCATTCTATACAAGTTCACTCTCCTAAATAAACCATAATTGAATAAAGTCTACCATTATTTCTATAACTTCTTTTTTAGGATAAAAGGAGTGAAACTTGGAGGAGTTTCAGAGATTACATTGAGTAATATTATATACAGGATCAGAGTATTCCAAGAATTGAATAACTACAGAAGTTGAAGAAGTCTCGGGAAGCATTATCAGGCTCTATCTAATGGTTGGTTGATGGTGATGATTTTATGTAAATTTTTATTATCTCTCATATATTCTTGGGTGGAAGGAAGGGGAAAGGATGGAGAGGTCAAACCTCTATTGATATTGGAGGATTTCATCTTCCTCTTGGAGGTTTATCCCTCCCTTTATATCTGGAAGATGTAGCTACCTTTGGAATTCATCACTTCCCTTCAACAATAACTATTGATTATTTCTCATATATTGTGCATGGTGTATTTGTGTAACTCTTATACTATTGTTCATTTCTCATTGGATATAATTGAATGGTTTAAGTATAAGTTGAAAAGGTTTTAAAATTGTATTTGATGTTGATTCATCCCCCTCTCAGTATCAACGCTACTATCACACCCTTTATCCTTCCAATTGGCAGAACCCCGTGTTGATTTGCTAGTTTTAGCTTAACAGGTCAATATCCTAATGTGGGATCTCCCATACATAGCCATATTTTATTGGGTAACACATTTACTTCGGAGCCTAAATCTTGTATAATATCCCCCATGTTGAAATCTCTAATGTTGACATTCAGTCTGACCTCTTTACTTGTCCTCCTCCTTGTATGCAAGTGATTAACTGTTTTCTTCTCTAGCTTTCCCTCTACGTTTGTGTTACATATTTCTAACATATTTTGTAATACTTTAGCAGATGATGGATCATTTAGTAGTTTAACACAGAATTGCAGAAAAGCCTTTATGGTACTTACTTTTCCTAAGGGTTGTGCTTCATTGGTGTGATCTAGTGATGAAGGCATCTCGTACATTGGTACATCCTGAGTATGTTGCACAGTTGATGTAGATGAAATGTATGGCTTCAATAATTCTTGTTTGGCTTGCTTGAATAACTCCTTTTCGTTCTTTGCATCAAACTACTTATGTGGTTCAACATTCTTATTCACCCATCGGTGTTGTGTTGGATATTGTTTTACTGAGTCATCTCCTATTTTAGCTCCTTCGCATGTAACTATGTTGATATTTTTTCCATCATCCCTTGCTTCGACAGAAATCCATTGAAAATTTTGATTGTTCTGATTCCTCTTTTCCTGGATCTTCCCCAATACTATTAGGCATTCTTTTGTGTCATGATCTGATGTGCGACGATACATACATGTCGCATGTGGAAGTGGAAATTCTCTTGCATAGTTTCCTATTTGTTGACAATTATGGAATACCACCAGTCCTTTTCCTCTTCCAAAGTCTCCTGTACCTCGTCCTCCACCTTTGTAGCCAACTCGATCTCCTTGCGGGGCATTGTACTGAGGCACCTGATTATACTACACATGATTATAATCTGGCTACGCAGTATTGTATTGCAGCTGCGCAGTGTTATATTTTTGTGGCACAGTGTTATATGGGGTTGGTACTTGGTTAAATTGTGGTGCAGCTTTCTCTGTCATCAATTTTTCCTGCACCCTATAGGTGTTTGATGTTATTTCTCTAATCATCTCCATTTTTCGACAATCTTTGTCATCATATCCCACTGATTTGCAAAAGTTGAAATATGAACTCTTATGCATTGTCTGGTATTTTTGCATCATTGGACAATGATATGGATCATGCCTCTGTGTCTTACAAATCTCACACCATAGTCCTTTGTTAGAGTAAGATTTGCCTCACCCTATGAAATCTTCCAGAGAGGGCCTTATTCCATTTCCCTATGTAGACTTATCTTCCTTGTTACTAAAACCCAGAGACAAATACAAATTTTTCCACTTGTACACATCTTTCACACTATACAACAAGCGTATATGTAGGCTGCTCCACTACATCCCACGTACATTGATATTTGTGCCAGAAAATCAAAATTAAATGTCAGGTTTCCATGTCACGAAAGAAGATCTCTAATCTTTGGCCTTCCATATACTGGAAACTTTCCGACTCAGCCCTTCAGTTCCATTTTGAAGGCTATAAAGATGTCAATTCCGAGCTATGGAAAAGGGGAAAATAATTCAACTTTGAGAGCAAAGTTACTATGGAGGAATTATTTAATTCATATTGAGTCTATTTTCCTTTGTTCTTTAAGTATGAACACAGTGTTCATCCCCCAAGCTCTTCCCTTATTGACGAAGAAACTCATTGTATCCCTTATATGAGCTTGCCTTTGGTGGAGGATTGATGTGGTGGAGGACCAACTTGAAGGTGTTGGGTATGTGTTATATTCCTTGCATGTGTGTGTGTGGGTGCGTCAGATATGACAACTGCGTCTGGCGGTTTTTGCTATTTTTAGCTGATTTGTAAATTAATACCAGATTAATGGATTAGGGTTTTTGTATCTACAGAATACCTAAAAACATTATATATATTGTATGGCGAATAGTGAAATTCGATATAATGAAAATAAGAAAGGTTTTCCCTGTTGAGGCTTTCCGGTAAAAATCTCTGTGTACTCTGTGTATGAGCCATTGATTAATTTCTGTATTGCTTAAGAATCTATATGCATTGCTTTACTTCGCAGGTTTAAAACTTACATGTTGTATCAGAGCACGTTTTGGCTTCAGAGGTACGCCTTTGTTGCTGAGGGTTTGGCTCGGTCTTGATAGATCAAGTTTATATTGGGTCTGTGATAAACCTGGGTTTAGTGGGAGATTTTGCAGTGGAGATTCGAGTAAAGTAAGAGGAATGGTGAGCTCATCTAGAATCGAGATAGAGCAGTTCAACGGCAAAAACTTTAAGCTATGGAAGCTCAAGATGGAGGACCTTCTTGTAGACAAAGAACAATGGATCGTTGTGGATCCTGGTACACATCCTACTGGTACACCATCTACAAGCACACAGGCTACTGGTACACAACCTACCAGTACACAAACTACTAGTACACCGATTACTGGTATGTCGAAGGAATATTGGGACAAGTTAGACAGAAGAGAAAGGAGTACCATTCGACTCTGCCTGGCAGATTCAGTGTTGTTGAATGTCTCAGGAGAATCTACAGCCAAGGAACTATGGGATAAGTTAGGGAATTTGTATCAATCAAAGTCCCTGGTAAACAAGTTGTTTCTTTGAAAGAAGTTGTATCATCTTAGGATGGAAGATGGAGATTCTGTGACAGAACATATAAATGCCTTTAATACTCTGGTAAGTCAACTTGGATCTATTAATATTACGATTTCAGAAGAAGATAAGTGTATTACTTTGTTATGTTCTTTGCCAGACTCTTGGGATAATCTGGTTGTAGCAATAGGTAGTACCACTCAATCTACGTTGAAGTATGAGGATGTAGTTGCATCCTTGTTATCTGAAGAGATGAGGCGAAAAATCATGGATGGTCACAACACAGATGCTTTATTTGTAAGAGGGCGTACCCAAGACAGGAACCCTGGTAAGCCTTCGGGATGGAGATCTAA
>ML790817.1:200346-219744 GCA_009831015.1 Picea engelmannii | reverse complement strand
ACACTGATGGAAAAAGCAAGGAGCATGCTCAGCGGTGCCGGGTTAGAACAAGAATTCTGGGCAGAGGCAGTGAGTACAACATGTTACCTGGTCAATCGATCACCTTCATCAACGTTGGATGATACAACTCCACACGAGGTATGATCTGGAAAGAAACCCTCTCTTCAACATCTTAGAGTGTTTGGTTGTGATGCTTATGCACATGTTCCAAAGGAAAATAGGAGTAAGCTGGATAATAAAGCTGAAAAGTGTATCTTTATTGGTTATAAAGATGGTGTGAAAGATTATAAGCTTTGGAACCCAGAAACCAAGAAATTTTTTTACAGTCGAGATGTTGTTTTCAGAGAGGTAAAAGATGTGTCCAAACAAGAATTCCCACCAACGCAAGACGAACATGAGAAAATAGAGCTTGAGTTGGATGATGCAAAATCTGAATCATCTGAAGAAGAGGAAGCAGAGGAAGCAGAAGCAGAAGAAGAAGAACCTCATACCCCAGTATTGAGGAGATCAATGAGAGATAGAAGGAAACCAGAAAGGTATAGTCCACCTGATTTCTGTTCCAATTTTTCTTTATCTATTACTCATGATGATCCTAGAACTGTCAGGGAAGCAGTGAATTCAGAGGATAGTAAACTCTGGAAGAAAGCCATGGTTGAAGAAATGGATGCCTTGGATAAGAATGAGGCATGGGATATAGTTGATCTTCCAGCTGGAAGAAAATCAGTTGGTAGCAAATGGTTGTTCAAGAAGAAGTTTAACGCAGAAGGTAAAGTGGAGAAATACAAAGATCAGTTAGTAGAAAAAGGTTATTCCCAGGTAGAGGGAATTGACTCTGGTGAGATTTTTTCTCCTGTTGCTAAGTTAACTTCTATTAGTTTTATTTTATCTATTGTTGCTGCTTTTGATCTTGAAGTGGAAAAAATGGATGTGAATACAACATTCCTACATGGGGATCTAGAAGAAGAAATCTACATGAAGCAGCCATAAGGCTTTGTAGTGAAGGGAAAGAAAGAGCTAGTATGTAAGCTAAAGAAGTCACTATACGGTCTGAAGAAATCACCTAGGATGTGGTACCAAAAGTTTGACACATACATCCTTGGATTGGGATTTGTAAGAAGCAAGGTTGATCACTGTGTATATTCCAAGCAGGGTGGTAATCACTTCATTTATGTAGTGTTGTATGTTGATGACATGTTGTTGGTAGGAAATAACATGGATGTTATTAAGGAGGTGAAATCACATCTATCCTCCAAATTTGACATGAAGGATCTCGGTGCTGCTAACTTCATTCTAGGAATGGAGATTAAAAGAGATCGTGCAAACAAGAAACTCTGGTTGAATCAAATAAAATATGTTGAAACGATATTGCAGAGGTTTAATATGCATGGAAGTAAACCGTTCAAGGTTCCTATTTCTATAGGTGTAAAGTTATCTGCATATTAGTGTCCCAAGACATAGGAAGAAGAAGAGGACATGTCCCATGTTCCATATGCCAGTGCAGTTGGCAGTTTGATGTATGCAATGGTTTGTACTAGACAAGACATTGCACATGCAGTGGGAGTTTTGAGCAGGTATATGTCAAAACCAGGGAAGGAGCATTGGACAACAGTAAAGAGGGTCTTCAGGTATCTTCGTGGCACTGCCAGTTATGGATTGTGCTACCAAGGAAGACCGGGATTGGACAGAGTGGTGGACATACATGGATTTATTGATTCAGACTAGGCTAGAGATTTGGATCGCATAAGATCTACAAGTGGGTACGTGTTTAACCTATTTGGAGGAGCAATCAGTTGGATGAGCAAAAGACAGGCTGTAGTGGCACTCTCAACTACAGAAGCTGAATACATGGCAGCCACTCATGCAATCAAGGAAGAAGTATGGTTACAAAGATTGTGTTCAGGTATTGGGTTGGTACAACAAGCAGTGAGATTAGACTGCGACAGTCAGAGTGCAATATTCCTGGAAAAGAACCCAACTTATCATTCGAAGCCAAAGCATATTGATGTTCAGTATCAATTTGTGAGAGACATGGTTGAGGAAAAGAAGGTGTTGTTGGAAAAGGTTGACACTTTGAAGAATGCTGCAGATTCATTGACAAAGTCTGTGAGCACAGAAAAGTTCTCTTGGTGTAGAGTAACAATGGGCATTACTGCCCTGGATTGTTGACTATGTAATCCCCTGGACCCCTAGATGCAAAGAAAACAACAAGTGGGAGAATGTTGGGTATGTGTTATATTCTTTGCATGTGTGTGTGTGTGGGTGCGTCAGATACAACAACTGCGTCTGGCGGTTTTTGCTATTTTTAGCAGATTTCGCTATTTTTAGCTGATTTGTAAATTAATCTCGGATTAAGGGATTAGGGTTTTGGTATCTACGAAATACCTAAAAACATTGTATATATTGTATGGCGAATGGTGAAATTCGATATAATGAAAATAAGAAAGGTTTTCTCGGTTGAGGGTTTCCGGTAAAAATCTCTGTGTACTCTGTGTATGAGCCATTGACTAATTTATGTATTGCTTAAGAATCTATATGCATTGCTTTACTTTGCAGGTTTAAAACTTACAAAAGGAACTTAGTTTCTCGGTTCCGGACCGTGTCGACATGGAAGTCTGTAATGTTTTTCACTTCTGCTGATCATTTATTAATAGAAATACTCTTTTCCTGTCCAATTTATGTCTTGCAAATATATTAATTGTTATCCATGGGTGTATTTGTTATGTATATTGATGGATTATGATATCTAATGTGTTGACCTTTTGTATTACCACCATATGCTTTCTTTTCTTGTTTGTTGAGAACTTGTTGCAAGTATATAGCTTTGGATCAATGTGCTCAATGATGGACATCATCGAACATATGGATGAGGTAGGACTCTTTCTTATCTCCCTTGCACATTGATTTATATAACATATTGTTGGGATAGAGTTGATTTCTACAGTCATTTCCATCTGTTGTGGTTCACCCTAGCCATAGAGAGATTTTCCTCGTAACAGAATTGGTGACTGTATTGGGGATGAATTTTCTTTCTTAGGGTTTGAAGTACTTTTCTCCTTAGTTTGCTCTCGTTTCTATTGTGGTTCTTGTCGCATCATTGCTTGATAGCTCCTATTCACTCTGGGTCTAAGTTTTCAGCCTTTCTTTCTTTCCTAGCCTTGTTTTAAAGCATATACTTGCCTTTTTCCTTGATAGTCGCGTATACACATAGGCTGTCTCATTGCAAGCTGCGTATATACTCTATGTTTTCCCAAACAATCGTGTACATCAGTTTGCCTTTCCTTTTTTCTTGGTCTAGTGTTTTTTGGGTGGGATTTGATGCTTGTTGAGCCTTCTTGGGTCTCTGTAGTGCCTGCTAAGTGCTTGTGGGATGACATGAAACCCTCTTTTGGTTGAATTTCTAGGCGAAGTCTTTCTCTTCGTCTTTTCATTTTTATTTTCCTTGTACATTGGGCTGGGTGTTTTGTTGCTTGGTATCCTGCTTGAGTATCTCTTTTTTATACACAGTAGGGCTATATATCAAGTTACTTTTCAATCCATGCACTTTCATTTTTGATATATTGAAAATACAACAAAAACAATAGGCATTTTTAATTGCTTGGCATTTTTTTCTTTTGATTTTTTATCATTAGCTTAGTGCATACAGTGAAAGATTGCATTTTTACTTCTGAATTGTAGAGTTGAATTTGAAAATTTCATCGTTTTTAGAGGCATATCATTCATTGAAAGTTAAAGTTAGGACTTTGCATTATTCTCATATTTAATTCTCTTGTAGAGTCATAACACCATGAGTTTCACTACCATACCTTTTTGAGTAATCACAACCATTAAAATCAATGTTATAATTTAAAATTAACTAGTCACGATTTTATTTTCTAGGGTGCACAAACTAGCCTAGGATTTAGTGCCTTGGAATAGGATTTTGTGAGTAAACTTCTCCAAGGAAATTAAATCAACATATGTTTCTGAGTCAGGGAGTGGGGAAATCCATTGTATAATTGGTAAGATCAGGAGGCTCCACTCACATCGGAGTTAATTATGAGGTCGTGCGAAGTTGGTTGAAGAGATATCCCCCCGATACCTTCCTAGCGTCAGAGATATTTCTGTTGTTCTATTCATATCAGGGGATATTTTTATTTCCCTTACCTCCATGAGAGGTGGTGATTTCAAGCTTTCGGGCTTTTCTACCCTGCCCATATGGTGGACCTGACTTACAACTGCTCGCATGTGCATCGATTATACAATGGTTTATTAGTTGCTTGACTTAGGTGTCTCATAGGTTACTTGCAAGAGTTATTCTGTAGGTACCCTAGGTCAGATAAGGTTCAAACAAAACACATACTTTATGGAGGATTACCTCTCTGGGGGGATCTGACAGACTGGTTGTTAATCCCACGAGGGACCTTATAATTGATTTTGTTACCTCTGATCTTTAGCAGGGAGTCTCAGGCCCCTCTTGGGCGAGACATGCCTTCTTTAGGGAGGGAGGACACTCAACCACTTTACCCTGTTTGCATGCATATTGGTCATTTGACTTTTGGTGTGCTCGGTGTGCTCTTTGATTACTAGTTGGCCTTAAGAGTTTATACTGAGTTATTTTTATCATGGATAGTGGAGTTCCTTTGACTCCTTCATTCACCGCTACCTACCCCATGATGCCTACTCCTGTCATGGGGACGAGCCCTTCCATTTTTTATAATGGTATGCAGAACGATGGTAATCAGTCTGCTCCTTGGGTCTCTAGTCATTCTCTCGTTGATATGCCTTCACCTTTGCAATCCTCTCCCTGTTCCACTTATATGAATCCTAACATTGGATCCATGGGTACCATGGGCCCAATGCCTATGTCTTAATTTTATATGAGTCATGTCCCTCAACCATCTTTTATGACGAGAGGTTGGAACCTCCCCTCTTACGGATCTAGTCCTAGTTATTCTCTTTCAAGGTCCAATACTCAGATGGGTGCTTATTATACTTATTACACTCCATCCATGTATCCTCCATCTTCCATGTCAGTTCCTTCGAACACTTTTCCCATGGAAAGTACTCATGTATCCCCGAGTGTTTCATACGAGGAGAATCATTTTTACGGTTCAGGCTACCCTCTTCACAAGGGGGAAACATATATCCTCACTCAAATAGTCCTTATCATACTTCTGTCTCTTCACAGACTTCAATGATGATGCCCGTTCCGACTTCTATGAATCAATTAAACGGAGGATACTACCTTTTCTGATAGGGATAGGGGGTAAAACAAGACCCTTCCTAGCCTACAATGTTTCAAAGTCAATCTTTCCATGGACCTTTGTATCAAATTCCACAAACCACCACTATTCCAATCACTGTAAGTCATACTGGAGTTTTGTCACCAACCTCTTCCAGTCATGTTGGAGATGGGTCAACAACTTCTACAAGTCATGTTGACAACCCGCACCCGGTCGCTGCTAGTCATGCTAGGGGCACCACTCTAATTTCCATGTGTCATATCCATGCCACATCTCCAACCTTTGTACCTATGTACCTCATATAGGATATGAATCTCTCATCTTTACCGACCACATTGAGAATATGTCATCAACTGTCTCGAACAAAACCAGGGGCATATAGAAGCCCAGACGTCTCAAGCGTAAACCTAAATTCCTTTGTAGGACTTGTGAAGGAGATCAACTTACTCGTCTATGTCCATCCATCGCTGAGATACCAGAAGCATGGGGCTCACCCAAGGGCCATTCATATTATGAGGAATATTTGGTTTCTCAACTTCTTGTTCCTCCTTTGGTTGACATAGCAATAATGTTGTCACAATCCTCTCTTGACCTCACCCCTATTTTCGAGGGTGATGTGTCCCCTATCCCTATTACCATGCATCCTATTCAACCTAGAATTGAACAAGTGGTCGTACCAGTGAAATTTCAGGTCAGTCCTACTCTCCTTGTGGATGGTGATGCATCCTTCAATTATGTTGTCAGCATTCCTGACCCTAGAACTTCTGAACGAGAGAGAGTTTTTCTTTCACCAAGTCCTCTCCCTCTTGGTTTTGAGGAGATCAAATTTGACTGGGATAGTCCTGTGCAGTATCCAATGCCCCCTCCTATGTATTTTCCAATAAGGGACATTATCCGATCCATCACAGAAACTATATACTCAGTTAGTTATTTATCCTCCTCGACTTGGAGAGATTTGTTTTTTCCCAAGATTATGTTGGCTATTCATAAGATACTGACATTCCGTATAAGTTCTGCAAGGGAGCCTTGGCCTCCCTCGTGACTTGCCACCTAGACTCTCCCACAGGAGTCTTAGTTAAGCTCTTTTTCAAATCATATAAAAAGAGAAATATTGTTGAGTGATTTGTCCCTTTCACACTCATTAAATTGGATTTGAAAGGTCATCAGTCTTAGTTAAGCTCTTTTCCAACTCGTTATCAAAAAGTGAAAAGATTGTTGAGTGAACTTGTCTCTTTCACACTCGTAAAATTGGTTTTGAAAATACGTCTATTTGGCACAAGCTTATGCCTTTTTCACACCAAGTATACTAAAAGACATAAAAAAGGACATTTTTTGGACTTCAGTTGTGATTTCATCTCATGCCCTTTCTTGCAGTATTGGGCCTATATCCGATTCTCACTTTGCGTTATAAACCATTTTCCTCATCAGTTTTGCATCCTCAACGAAGCAGAGACTTTTTTATATCCTTTGCAATTTGACACCCTATACCTAGGAGGGAACATTCCCCCAAGTGTCCATCTCCCGCATGTACTTCCATGCATTGAACATAGGTATGTTCCACTGCTGGAACTAGTTTTGCTTACTTGCAACACTCGTTTTCTTCTCTGTATCATAGCATTCATTTGTCTATGAAAAAACAAAAAACGATGGGTGGGAAGGGAGTATTATCTTATGTTGGCAGTAGTTGCGTCGCCTTTGAACATAGAAAAAAATTATTTGAGTCCATTCATCATCATAATTTTGGGATTAGCATGGCCTTAGGAATCTTAGGTTGTTATAGAGTCTTCTCTATCAAATGGTTACTCTTCTAGTCCCTATAGAGAATTTCATTGATGCCTCCTGCATCTTATAGTTTTATCATCAGGTCTATGTTGTCGGAGTCCTCCACATGTCTCATGCTCTTGTTCAAAGGAAGTCTATCAGCCTGTGTCAGCCACTCCTTAGAACTCTTAACTTTGCATGTTGACCATACCCTCAGTTTTTCTCATAATCACATGATATTGTAGTCCTATCATGCACCCTGGCCCTAATTTCATCATTGGTAGGTAACCTTGAACCCAACAATTGACATTTCATCATCGGTCGTTGACTCAGTGGTTTCCCTTGTGTTCGAAGACAAGACATCTATTCACACATTGGGATTTGTGCAGTGTATTGGATGTCATTAGCCTTATTGGTGGTTTCCTCTCCTTTGTCAACAATTTTCATTATTGGCTTCTATTCAAAGGGTCTTTTTCATGTACTACTTGCACTTGGAACATGCGAAATACGCATAGGGTCGTTGGTTCGTGAACATGTTCTTCGTCCGATTTCCACCAAATCATGAAGCTCCTACTTTGTAACTCATTTTGAATGTTGAGAGATGCCTTAATGCTCTCCTTTCAGCGAGTCTCTTTCCATCGACTTCAACCCATTTATTCTGGAAATGAGACCTAGAGTCTCATGAGTACCTTAAGGCTTGTATTCATCAGTGGCAGGCTCTTATGAGTACCTTAAGGCTTGCAGTCATTAGTGGTAGGCTCTCTCACCATCAACAGTTGGGAATACATCAATGTCTCCTAATCGATGGATTCTTCAGGTGTTCAACACCAACTCCTCTATTCACACTTTGTAAGAATGTAATCGATGCCTTGATACCTACTTTCATTATCAGTAGGTTGTCTCTCATTTGTTAACAATATAAATCAATGATCAGTAATCAAACAATGTCTCATTATGTTCGACCTCAACACATTTATTCACATGATGTAGACTTTCACCTTTGGAGGATTGTGTAGAAGACTTGAAGACATCATTATGTGGCCTCAACTTTCTTGAGTTGTTGCTTCCTTTTCATTGGACTAGTACCTATATGACTTCAGTGATCATGGGAGATCAGATTGTACTCCATGGTATACAGATATCTTCAGATTGGTTTTGAAACTGGTTCTAGTGGGACTTATTCGTGACTATGACAACTATTGGCATTTAATCGCATTTGTATTTTCCTAGTCATGGCCACAGACACTTGTTTGGTATATTTTCACATGGATCTGTTGTGCATTTTTGGTAGCCATGTGTGCAAATTCAATGCAGAATGTAATGAGCAACTGAGTTTGTCCAACTAGTTCCCTACCACTCCACTTTTGGGTTATTTATAATGTATTTCGGCCACTGTAGATACTCCTATGACCTCACACATTAGGGGAAATTTGTTAGAGAAAGATTTGCCTCACCCTATGCAATCTTGCAGAGAGGGCCTTATTCCATTTCCCTATGCAGACTTGTCTTCCCCGTTACTAAAACCCAGAGACAAAAATACAAATTTTTCCAATTGTATGCATCTTGCACACTATACAACAAGTGTATATGCATGCTTCTCCACTACATCCCACGTACAATGGGATTTGTGCCAAAAAATAAAAATTTAATGTCGAGTTTCCATGTCATGATAGGAGATCTCTGATCCTTGGCCTTCCATATACTAGAAACATTCGGACTCGGCCCTTCAATTGCATTTTGAGGGCTATAAAGAGGCCAATTCCAAGCTATGGAAAATGGGAAAAGAATTCAAATTTTAGAGAAAAGTTACTCTGGAGGAATTATTTACTTCATATTGAGTCTCCATCCATTTTTCCTTTAAGTATGAACACAGTGTTCAACCCCCAAGTTCTTCCCTTATTGACGGAGAACTTCATTGTCTCCCTTCTATGAGCTTTCCTTTCATGGAGGATTGAAGTAGTGGAGGCCCAGCTGGAAGGAAATTAGTTTCTTGATTCTGAACCATGCCGACCTGGAAGTCTATAATATTTTTCACTTCTTCTGATCATTTATTAATAGAAATACTCTTTTCCCATCCAATTGATGTCTTGAAAATATATGAATTGTTATCCATGGGCATATTTGTTATGTATATTGATGGATTATGCTATCTAATGTGCTGACCTTTTATATTTCCACCATATGCTTGCTTTGCTTGTTTGTTGAGAACTTGTTGCAAGTATATAGCTTTGGGTCCAAGTGCTCAACGATGGACATCATAGAACATATGGACGAGGTAGGCCTCTTTATTATCTCCCTTGCACATTGTTTTATATAGCATATTGTTGGGATAGAGTTTATTCCTATATTCATTTATGTCTTTTTGGGTTCACCCTAGCTATAAAGAGATTTTCCTCGCAACATCCTCCTATCGACAAAGGGTTTGGGAGTCTTGTTGCGATGTATTGCGCGAATGTTGAGCACTCATTCTTGTCGTGTCCTTTTGTCCTACATGTGGTACACCGAAAAACTTCTCTTTTGTCCTTACCCCTATTTTGGTTTAATTGAAATGTTAGATTCTTCATATCCTCCTTCAACTCCTCTATTGCTAGATTTGTCTTTTGATATTGGTTCTCTTCTAGTTCTAAGGTTGTTTGCAGAGCCTCTTCTTGAGTTTGAAACTTATGTTTTCTCAAAGGGTATTTTAGATGTGGTAGCAGGGAATTCACAAATATATGTCTATGTTGCATATCTATCATGACATACTTCAGCTTTCCCTTCAATTGTTTGAATATCTGGTGAATTTCCCAAACATATTACCATGGTTTCTGTTTGATCTCTATAATTTAATTCATGTACTGATCCTCTGAGCTAGGATTATGGAATTCATTTATTAATAGCTTCTTGATATCCACAATCGTTCTGGTTGTTACTGGTGTACTATTTGTAGCTAATCTCATGTACCAATCCAGTGCGCGGTATATTAGTGTGATAGCTAACTATGCAAGTTTTGTATCCTCAACTATGATCTTCTTTTCTTCCCATATATTTTCACAGATGAACAAGTTCTTCTTAGGGTCCTTCGATGCCTCTCCCTTGAATTCTGGTAACCTAATGGTGGGATCATGTCCTGCCATCTTGAATGATAAACTTCTACCTCCACACGGTGTAGATCCTCGACTAATGCTTCATGAAATGACTCCCCCAGTTGTTGATCCCTATGTAGATATACTTCCTGCTATGTTTCTTCAACTAAAATTTGGTTGTCTAAATGGTGGTGTTCTCTTTGGTGTATTGGTAACACATGGGTTTATGGGTTCCACATAGAAACTGATATGGATAGCATTTATGCCTTCGGTTCCTCCCCATGGAAATTTTGTATTCATTTCATATGTCGCACATAGGATTTTCCCAATCTTCTCCACAGCTTAAAGATCCTATACCTCTTATTCATGACTTTCCAAGCCTTCCCTTGCGACTATGGCTCTCTTCTTATTGTTCATATTGTATTCGTAGGGTGTTCCACTGCATGTTCTTCCAACTGTTGCCATGATGTGATTGACCTGGTCTTCCTCCATAATGATTGGATCCAATTCCTCCTCCTTCTTTCCTTTATCCATATCTTCCTCCATTTCTTCATCTGTTGTCAGTGCTTTCCCCCTTCTCCCATGCACGCAGGTAAGTTTACCTATCTAATTCCATTGTCATTACACCTTTTTTATACAGTAAAATCTTGATGGAAGTTTACAAAGATTTGATATACCTACCTCTAGTTCCCTTTAGGAACTCTTTCTTTGTTGCACTGTAAGATTTTGCAGTATCTACTGCAAATTATGTGATAAATCTTGCAACAATGTTGTCTAACCAAAAATCTACTACACATGTAAATTTATTGTCAACTTGTTGTAACTTTGCGATCTCCAAAGAATCCCACTCTATCTTTCTGATCCAATTTGTAGGGTGGTTGTATTTCAAACTCAATATCCACTCCCGCAACATGTGCAAGAAATCATAAAAAAATACTTCATGCAAGTCACTGAATACATACTTGTCCAAATATTTATGTGGTGTTAACTTCAGATTTCTGTTATCTTTTTGTGCAAATTCCAGCTCCTTTGTTTTCAACCAACTCTTGATCTCTGCCTTCGTTGGGTTCCACGGTCTAAACATCCCCTTTTATAATGTCATTCTTTTTAACCTTTCCTCACCAGATCTGACATTTTTTTCACAATTATTCAGTAGATCTCATTCATTCAATCCCATTCTATTCCAGCCGAAAATATAACCATTTGTTGGTTACTTCTCTCTTGGGCTAACCCAAGTCCATATCTACCATGGTTTCCAAAAAAACCCCTTTAAAACTATCCACCCATCTAGTAAACCAAAAGGAAGTCAAATACATAGAGTGCAATGCGTAGTCTCACCTGAGATAGTTCTATTGGTGGCTGCAATGCTCAAGTGCTTGTAGCTTGAGAATGAATGGGGATCTAGTATTCAACTCTGTGATCTTCATTTTTTACTTTAACATTCATATTATATTGAATACCATGTCATTCTTATTCATGCATGTAAAATAACAGATCTAACTAGTCATTCATGCATTTTTCTAACATCTAATCATTGACAGTAAAGGAAATACATAATATTCAATCACATAACACATTATATACCATGGTTCACCCCTCTTGAGCCATGTCCAAAAATATTTGGCTAATATACTCTTTTATTATTGTGTTTCCAAAACTATAGCGTCACGCACAATACAACTCTCCATCAGTGGGTCAAGATCTACAATGAAGCAGACTATATCACACTAGGATCCTCATCCTGTGATCTAACCCTCAAGATATACCCTATTTCCCCTCCTCAACTCAACAAATTACAAAACATATCGGATTTTTAGTCATTTTGTCTTCGAAAGACATAGTAACAATG
Source organism: Picea engelmannii (assembly GCA_009831015.1). Classification (NCBI taxonomy): domain Eukaryota; kingdom Viridiplantae; phylum Streptophyta; class Pinopsida; order Pinales; family Pinaceae; genus Picea; species Picea engelmannii. The sequence continues at coordinate 207,847 of ML790817.1, read as the reverse complement.
ACCAACCACTACTGAAACATCTTCGAACACCCCCCTGGCCTAGACCTCCTAGGTACCTACTTATACATGTTTTTGGCTTACCATCCATTACATCTTCTTACCAAAACCCTAACCCTATCATGGCTAGGTATTCTTGCATGTGCACCTCGCATGCTTTCCTCTTCTGCATGTGTGTTTGTCTTGCACATGTTGCTTTTCCTGCATGCGCATCTATCTTGCACATGCTTCTTTTCCTGCATGTGCGTCTTCCCAAAAACTGGGCTTGCGTTCAACATAGTGTCATCCTAAAGGGGGAAAGGAAACATCCATTTTTTTCATTGTTGTCAAAGGGGGAGAATGATCAGTAAAATCTAGTTAAATATTGAAAAATGGGTTTTAATGTGTTACCATCAATGCAAAAGGGGGAGAATGTTGGACTCAGTAGCTTGCTATTGTCATTGATGTCAACAGTATGAAATTATGAAGAGTTTATGTCAAATAGTAAATGCAGAAATTATGACAAACAGTTAACAGAGAATGAAAATATCAAACAATATGCAGAGATTCAAGCTCAGAAGGAAGGACATTAATCGAAGCTCAAAAGGGAGAGCACATTGCATAAATTCTACCGGGATAGAAATCCCCACAAGAAAACTCCAAAATATTCAAGGAAGAATCTTGTTCGTTGAGATAGTTTTTAGGAATAATCGCAACCATGAGATCAGTTAGAGCCACTGATCAAAGCTGAATTATAACGTAATTTTCAGGACATTAGAGACAAGGCACGAAGTCCCTAATTAAAGGACAATAGTAAGATATCATTGGGAAAGATCTCAACCATTGGATTAAAGTTGAGTATAATTGGTCAACCTCGGTGATGACCACTTCAGTGAAAAGGAGTTTGAATTAAACTAGAATTCTCGAAGCCCGAATTCATGAAGAAACACCAGTTGTCTGATCTAAGGAACACTTCCAGAAATATCTCAACCGTTGGGTCGAGTAAAGTGGAAGGATAGGATAAGAAATGCCAAAGGACCAATATCCTAAATAGCCAAATTCTCGACAACCATTGGATCGTGTTAAATAATGACCATTAGATGAAGTCAAGTTACTTGAGGTTTATTCTTTGCAGAATCTCACTCCGGGAGAATTGGGAAGTGGGAAAAATCAAATACCCTGAAGTCTTGAAGGCCAAAATGAATATGTACCATTTATATAGAATTTATCACAATCGTTGGATGAATCCAAGTGGAAGGATAATGTAAGAACTTTGATGTTGACCACTTTGATGCTGACCAACTCTGGTGAAAATTGGAGTAACAAGTACCTGGACCTCCAAAGCCCCAAAGTCCCAATGTCATGAACTTATGTCAATCGCCAGATCTAAGGAGCACTTTGAGATCAATGATATCCATCATGTTAGAGTTGTGTAACAAGATTCAACTTAGGTGTTGACAAATTTGACGAAAAGAAGCCAAGAACAGGGAAGATTACTCAAAGGCCGAAGCCTCGAATTTTCGAAGTGAATAAGGACCATCAGATCTAGACAATCCATGATGACTGTTGCATCAGTATAGGTAATTCCAAATGTGATCAACTTTGACACTGACCACTTTGTTGAAAAAGGGTTTCGAACATGTAAGTTCACCCAAAGGACGAAGCTCCAAAGTCACAAAGCAAGACATGTGTCACACACATTGAGAGGCCACATCAAGAAGGACATGTGGCGCAATCATATGGTGACAAGTGTCAAGGTCTAGTTGTCACTTTAGGTATAAGTAAGTCACGAATCTAGGTGACACGTGGAAACCACTCAGGCAGTGCCACATCAACAATGATGCAACAAGTTATGTCACTTTGGGGGTATTTACTTCGGGGATATCCAATTTCTCCTACCAGCGACCACCCAAAGCACTAAAGGCCAAAGTTATGAATTAACATTTGTAATAAGATCCTACAGAATATTTCTTGACCATTCGATCAAGTACACTAGAAGGATAGAGGAAGCGTGAATCACAAAGTAATTCTAACCATTGATCTACTTCGGGAGTGTTCTTGACTATCGATCAAGCATAGTGGAAGGATAACATAAACAGAGGTGTTAACCGACAACAAGAGATCACCTCCATTCTATGACTTATTTGGTAGGTAAAACTCTGGAGGGATTAAACTACTTCAGAGTTCAAGTAGTCCGAAGTCCCAGAGTCACGAATAGTCGAATACCCGAAGAGCGAGAGATCCTTTGTGTCGAAGCCCATTTTCCTAGCTCCTAGACATGTGAAGTTTATTAAGCACAAAAGTGATGATACACACTCCAATGGAATTTTATCTAGAAGAGTTGGAAGACTGCAAATAACGGAGTCCCAAAAATGTCAAATTTCCGAAGTGAACGAGAACTATTCATTGTGCAAATAAAACATGATTGTCTGATATGATATACACACTTCAGTGAAATGCACTTCGGACGGTTGAATGATTGCAAAGGCTGGAAGTCTCGAAGGATGAAGTTACGAAGTAATGACAATCATCCATCTCAATGTGAAATTAATATGTGGTCGTTGATCTTGATAAGTGATTAAGCCATTGTTTGGCTTAGCCTTGGTCACTACCCGTGGTCATATGGAATAAAGGTCCCGAAGAGTTTCTATGCGAAATTTAACACACAGAGTGAGAAATTTATCTCGGTCAAGAAGGAACGTTAAACCAGATAGGATCTGGACTTTGTCCTGATTTATCTGAAGTAACTCAATACATGCTATGCATTAGAGAGCTAATAAAAAATCTTAGATCTGATCAACGAAAATTGAGAATGAAATAAAGAGGCATGGGATCGAGTTAAAAATGAAATCGATCCATAGCAGCGATCAATTTATGAAAATTACTCTCACTAATTTGAAAATTCTTTATGATAATGTTTGAATAATAATGAAGAAAAAATGTTATTATTGTTAATCTAAATGAAGAGGTGTGATGGTCCAAACAAAGGGACACAATGCTTCATAGCTCACACCAGTTGGGAGACTATATAAGCAAGGAAGAACGATGAAGAAGAAGTGTCTTTGTAGTCTAGATCAGAAGATCAAAATAGAAGCAGAGTCCAAAGAAGAACTAATGATACTGATGCAGTGAGGGTGGAAGGGAGGAGCACAAAAGGATTCATATCCTTTACTAAGTAAAGTGTAAGTTAAGGGAGTTGGTGCTTCCTATGGTTGGTTCCCTCAAGTTAAGGGATTTTGTGTTTCCTAGTGTTAGTTTCCTAAAGTTAAGGGAGTTGGTGCTTCCTTGGGTTGGTGCCTCGAGGAAGGGAATTTGTGTCTCCTAGAGTTGGTTCTCTAAAAAGAATTGGTGTCCTACATTATTCTCTATAGAACCTTCTAAATCTTGTTAATTATATATGTTAAGAACATGGGCCTAATGGTTAAGAACATGTGTTTCCTCTTAAGAGGTCACAAGTTCAAATCCAGAGGGGGGTAGGGTATGTATACCTCCTTAGACTTTACCTGTCAAATCACTGGGCGGAGGGGGGTCCCTTGTCCCACAAACAAGGGGGTCTCATACACCAATTTGGTGTGGCTTGGTCGTGACCTTAAAAATAGATTATTATATATATAATTGATTTTAAATACAATTACATTGTTGACCTATTGTGATGATTAATAAAATATCAAAGTAATTACCAGTTGTTGAAAAAAGGATAATATTGATTCACCCCCCCTCTCAGTAATTCCAACACATATGAACCAATGAAAAATTGAATGAATGAAATTGAAAAATAAATTCACTTTAATCTTTTCAATAAATGATTTTAATGGAACAATTTAAGAAAACTTGGGATATCTCGAAAAAACAAGGTGAGATAATGTGAAGTTAGATCCAACCGATTACAATAATCCTTAATAGAGGCAAGGTATGGACTAATAGTAAGGTCATTCCTCTTCCTAGTGGATAAGGTATTTCTTATCTTAGAAAAACATTTAAGTAAGTTCATATTTTCTCTCCATATCATACACTTATGTTTTTCTAACCTAATGAAAAGAAGTTATATCTTGTATTATTTGGATATGGAAATGTTGATGACTACATGGTACAAAATTATGTACATTGTGTGCTATTACTAGGAGGACCTATACATGAATCCTTAGTTCTTTCCTTGCACTAATACTAATAATAAAGTGTTCCTTGTTAATTTGTCATACTTCACCTTGTTAAAATAATAGCTAGAAATATACCCAACCTAGAAGTGTTTTTATAGTTACAAACCATTAACTTAGAGGTCTCAAGAAACTTCAATAATGTTTTTATACTTACAAACCATTAACTTAGAGGTCTCAAGAAGCTTCAATAGCATAGAAAAATAGGAAGAATGACCAAGAGAATCCTAACACGTTTAAAAATGCTTATATCCTCCTTCAAAAATTTAAAGTTTAATATTTGATTTAGACATACTAGAGGGACATTCAAGACTTCCTTCATTGGCACTACTTTGTACTTGAAACAAATGTGCAAAAATTTAAAGTTTAATATTTGATTTAGACATACTAGAGGAACATTCAAGACTTCCTTCATTGGCACTATTTTGTACTTGAAACAAATGTGAAACTACGTTTGAAGATGTTTTACTAAAATTATTACTAAACATAGAATATGAACTATAGATATTTAGCTTTAAAATGAAAACTAACCATTGTTATAGGAAAATATAAATGTGCTTTTCTTGTTCAACGTTACCAAGGGTTATTATAATTTAATTTAAGTTTAGGTTTATTATAATTAGATTTTTGAAAAAAAGTTAAGTGTTGTTTTTGAAAGATTTGTGTTAATTGTTGGTTTATTACGCCCAAAGGCGTATATTTATTGGAGATGGGCACAATTAATGATCTTTTAATCTTAAATTCTAATCTGATAGCTATGCATTGAAGATTTTGGTCGTCCTCCAAAATCAATGAGTCAAATTTATTGTTGATAACTTCTTTGCATTTATAAATGCATTCATTAACCTTTTTACAGCCCCCTTTCCAATTGCCATTGGCCCTACGTAATTGTGGTTGATCAACACCGAAAGACTGATAAGATGAAAAGAATCCTTAAAAGAATATATTAAATTTTATTATTGATTGTTGAGCTTCATTTATTTTGTGTGACTACAAAGAATATTCCAGCCATATTTAATCTTGTCCATAAAAAACTTATTAAGCACTAAACCCCTATTAAATCTGCCCATTGTCAATAGGTGTACTTTCGGCGTAATTACTCAATCAACAAAATATCCATAAAATAACAGAAAAAAATGTCGTTTTTCTGCAGTGGCACTCACCGTCAGGACCTCCTTCATGGTTATTGGGGTGCTAGCTGTAGCCATGGCACCAGAGCCATAAAACCTCAATCTCGAACAACAAATCTTCAAACGAAAAAGTAAAAACCCTAATTCCAATTGAAAGCATCCAATTCCACAAAAAAGAAACAGTCGATCTACCAAAAATCCTTCTATAACCGAACCCTGCAATATCGAGCTCGGAAAAAATCGTAGAAAAAGGTGAACAATGACGCTAATACCGTAATCCAACCCGGTACCAATCCGGCCGTTGTTGAAATAGAAGATCTGGGAACCGAAAAGTGCTCTGAAATCGTAGCCTTCGCAAAGGTTGATGGTGGGGAAGAAGTGGAATACGAAGGCTTTAGTGCCTAAATGCACACAGATCTGGAAATATTGTCGAGATCGCAGATCACATGCCATTCTCCCTGGACTGCCCATCTGTCCTGTTACCATCCGCTCATTTTTTCGGCCACTACAGAGTTGGAAGAGATGGAATATTGTTGAGATCGCTGATCATGGTGGCCGAAGTTAAGAAAGCTCCCTGCCATTTTTTTCCCAAAGGAATCAAGGTATTTCTTGGGCGTGCAATCGGCCTGAGAATTATGATCGTCTTGGCTAGTCCAAGCATAAGAACTATCAACGTCGCTGTAGAAATTGAGACTGCGATGATTTCTTCTGCTCCCATGAACCTTGGGCTCCCTACATGAAAACAACAAAAACAACTGAAAGGAAGAAGGCTTGGGGAGTCTCTGGTAACCCCCCAAGAGAAAATCCTTGACGGTTTCAATGCTCCGGCTGTTTTCTACCCTGCGTAGAATCCTCTTCGCGCCAGAGAATATACGGCTCCCGGCCTTGGAGAGCAACGTGGATTTTTTCTCATTTTCGTCCCCATCGCTCCTCTAGTTTGCCTTGGCGTAATCGACAGCGCGACTAGGCCGCCGCCTCAGAATTTCCTGAGTGAGGCTCTGCATATTAGAAATCTCGAGGTGTTTTTTCTCCATCTATACAGTTTGTCTGAGACAGACTGTATCTTTCTTTCAACAGGGTATTATTATTGTGCCACCCACTTTACAACTACAGGGTTGGAGTTGGTTGTTATCCATGAAAACAAACGCCTCAGAATTTCCTGAGTGAGGCTCTGCAAATTAGAAATTCCAGGGTGTTTTTTCTCCATATATACTCTTTGTCTAAGACAGAGAGTAGCTTTCTTTCAACAGGGTATTATTACTAGCACAGCCACTCAAAACCGTGGCTGATGAACGCCGAAAGTCACGGACAGAAAATGAAATGCACAGTCAGAAAATGAAATGCATAACCAGAAAATAGCACAGTCAGCATGCTAAATTCAAAGTTTAATCATTTAAATGTGGCTATCATATAGTGCTACAGTAATTTCTTAATATGATTAGGTAAATGTTAAAAGGTAAACAGGTTAACGGATGCATTCAAAAATACAAGGAAGTTATAATTATGCCACCCACTTTACAACTAAAGGGTTGGAGTTGGTTTCTATCCATGAAAACAAATGAAAGCATTGGGCATTGCGGGCATTGCGGATTGCTAATTGGAAAATATAAATATAAGTGGAGGTGATGGTATTTAACCAAAATAGCCACCCAATTATTTCCTTGTATGTGAACCCTACTAGAGGAAGAAACTCTAGCACCTTACATCCATAGGCGACCATGGAACAACATTCTGTGAGCCAACATTATAGAGATATATATCATTGTGAGTATTGAAATTTCTTTAATCGTAGTTTTTTCCCTCTTTTTGATTCGTCCATTGAGGCCCTGATGTTAAATTTTAATCACACAGAGTGTTGGAAATATGGCTACAGCAGAGATGACGCAGATGATCAAGGTTGTCATTGATGGCAATCGATTGTGTATGATGAACACAGATGCTGAATCTCAGATGTTGAAACGTAGATGCTGAAACACAAATGCTGAATCTTAGATGTTGAAACGTAGATGCTGAAACAAAAATGTTGAATCACAGATGTTGAAACGTAGATGCTGAAACACAAATGCTGAATCACAGATGTTGAAACGTAGATGCTGAAACACAAATACTGAATCATAGAGGCTGAAACGTAGATGCTAAAACGCATGCTGGAACACGACTGCTGGAACACGAATGCTGGAACACGACTGCTGGAACACGAATGCTAGAACACGACTGCTGGAACACGACTGCTGGAACACG
>ML790817.1:160554-189995 GCA_009831015.1 Picea engelmannii | reverse complement strand
GATTTATGAATAATTGAGTAAAATTAACATGAATAAATGTGAGTTAATGTTTATCTCGTTCAGGTAGGTTCTATGGGATCTTCCATAGTCTCTCATATGCTTAATTAATGTATCTTCCTTCTTTTCCATTTCTCTCTTGAAAATTCACGATCACATATATGCAATGGGCATGATTAGAGTTATAGTATCGTTGGAAATAATTTGCCAGCTTTTTCACTTTGGTGTTCAAGAGTTATAGTATCATTGCAAATATTCTATGAGATTTTTCACTTCGGTGTTTACTTCCCATGCTTCAGGGGCATGCTAGTTAGTAGTATACCAATGTGTTTTGATTTATTGGATTTATAACAAGGTAAACACATCCACTATTATGAAATATTAAGAAATTGATTTGAATCTGATGCTTTTGTGAGCGATAGGCTTGTAAAATTGTATTGAAATGTTATGTTATGGAATGCAACCATTTTTTTATTGATATATCCTTTTCTCTTTAGTTTGAATTAGTTGGAAATCAAACAAATTCTGATTGTGAAGACAACTCATATAATTTGAGATCTGTATTGCGTATTTCTTTCCAATTCACAATAGAACTATGTGTGAGACCATGTCATATCCATGGCTCACTAGTATGTACATCATGTCATAAAATGTATGAAAATGGTTTCCATTTCTCTATCTCCTTGTGTAAAGAGTCCTCATATTAGATCAAGGCCACATCCCAGTGTTGCTTTTATCATTTCTAGTTTCTCTTTTTTTCTCCATTCTTTTACCTCAAAAGTTTAAAAATTCCTATTGGTTTCTTAATATGTTGTGGTTAGTAAGAATTTCCAACCTTTCCAATTAAAGTCCTTGTGAACTATACAATAAGATAGAAAATTGATCCTCAAATAGTGCTTAGGTCCCCTAGACACTATTTTTTTTTATAGGCCCTATAAGGCTTTAGTGGCAGTATTGAATTATCCCCATAGAAACATTTTTGGGTGATTTTGTATCTTCTATAAATGCAATTTGGGTAAGATTTTGAGTGGCCTCCAAATTTACTTTTGGTGGTGGTTTTAAAAATACTTGTCACTCAAAAAATGTTCTCCTAAATCACCATTGCTAAAAAACGGCATTTTGATAGTAGTTTAGGAACCATCACCAAAAAAGAGTTTTAATTGTAGTTGAAAACCACCCTCGAAGTCACTTTTGGGGGTATTTATAAATTTCTTTTTGATGAAAGTTTTGAAATACCCCTAAAAGTTCCCTTTGAGGGTGGTTTTGAACTAGCCGTATTAGTACCTTTGTAGGTAGTTTTGAACTACCACTGAAATTACTTTTGGGGGAAGTTCAAAACACTTTTTAAACCATTGTTAAAATGCCTTTTTTTTTTAGCATTGGTGATTTTGGAAGTGTTTTTTTTCAAAACTACCCCTAATTCCAAAACAACCACTAATTCCACTTTTACTGACATAAAACGATGACCCCTAAAGTTCTAAATGTATAGTGTGTTCTAAAATAATACTTAGTAATCCCTATCAATATGATTTATCTGTGATTCATGATGGGAGGAAAAACAACTATTGCATCGAAAAATATGGTAAAGTATACAAACTCACCTCTACTTCTTCGTTATTCATCACTCCTTTACTTTAGGTAAGCTAACAATAAAAAAAGTTAATAACCATAAGTACTTAGCACTTGGCGTTGTTACACAAGCCAAAGGAGACAACATAGGGAGGCTCCCTCCCTCAAATATTTAGGATATCATAGATTCCTATTTAGATGTTTTTAAAGAACCTACATGTCTAGCTCCTCTTTGCACCATCCAACACAAAATTGATTTGGTTATAGTTTATTCACTTCCCAATTATTCTACATATTGCACCACACTTATTAGAGTGCATAGATTGAGAAGAAACCACAAAAACTTCTTAAAGATGACGATATTTTTCCTGTAACTTCTCCTTATGGTTCTCTAATTCTTATTGTGCTCAAGAAAGAACACAAAGAATCGAGATTATGCATAGATTATTTTAGGGTCCTAACCTCCCTAACCCTTGAAGTAGGTAGAATACTATGTATTGATATGTAATAAAGGCCATCATTAGTAAATAATGCCCACGTAATAATGTAAGCACAACTATGGTAGTAAGACTTACTAGAAGGCTCTTCCTCTAGAAAGTTCATCCTCTAGAATGTTTGTAAGAAGATAGAAGTAGTATATATAGAGCTAGAAAGCATTGTAAAGGTTTTTTTGTGGAATCATTTGTTACTTGAGCTCTTCTCTGTCGAAGGTTTCCCCATCGAAGAAGCAAGTGAACAGTCCTTTCCACATAAATAAAGGTATCATATTTTGGCCCATATTGTTATTGTGCTCCTTGTCTGTTTCTTCCTGATAATTATTCTAATAATATTTGTGTTCTTTCTCTAAATATTACTATTTGGCACCTTACAAGTGGTATCAAGTACTTTCCTCGAAATCGTTTTATAAAAAATAATTTTAGACTAGAGAAGTGTTTCGACATCTATAAAGAACCATAATGATTTGTCGTTAAGTTGGTAAAACTGTGGTTGGGGAAGAATATATGTAGGAAATACACATGGTTTCACCTTGTTGGAAACCCTTGTAACCCATGTTGGTACCCCTTCAAGTAGTACTACATTATACAACACATGTACACATAATTTCACTTCCACGTACCCTCGGGTATATTGGGAGTCCTATAAGTATCCTGAAACTTGTCGTAGATCAACCATTCAACCTCCTTACAACTATAGTGGCATAAAAAACAATACTCGAAAGGAATGCTCTCACGTACCTAGGTAATCAGGTAGTACAGATAAGGGTACAATTAACCTTCCTTAGTTATAACCCTCAGATATTGGGATGAGTACTACTAATTGGACCCCACAAGTATATTAGAGAGCTATAGCACAATACACTCCCTTGTCCTTAGGAACCTTAAAAAACTACCCCTTAGTACCAGAATTGAAACAATGTTGAAATTTCACACATCTAGTCTTGGGAAAACCTGCTTCCTGCGTGGAGGCTGTGAAATTCCTACATAGTCTTCAATCTTCAAAATTTGGGCATTCTATCAGTGCATTATTATTCATCCAGGACTATAACTCCACAAGAGTTAGAAAAAAAGAGTACAATTGGTCCCAGTAACACCCTCATTTGGAACCTATCTCAATAGATTCCTATCTTCACGCTGATTGCAGTGGCACCCCTCTTTCATAAGCCTTTTTTGTGTGGAACCACCTGCCCTATACATTGTACAATACCTTTATTTTGGACTTATCTCATTATATTTATCTCTTCACACTGATCATATTTGTACAAATATATAGTAAGCCTTTCTATGTGGACCCACTCACCCCCTTCCCCTGCTCACCTCTCACTCTTACTTCTACACCCTCCCTAGATAGAAATATCCAACCAAGACTTTGGAAACTGATTGGGTTGCCTCGAATAATCCTTTAGTAAATTCCAGGTCCAATTCAAAGCATCTCAAACTCAGACCGATCAAATTTTGGCTCAAATTAATTCCAACATTGTTACCCTTAATTCCTAACTAGACAGACTCGACCTGAACTTCCTAACATCCTTTGTGAATCAATTCAAGGGCCCTAACTCCACATAAAAACCTTTATACCAAGAGGGATTCAAATCATCCCATTCTATGGTTTTTCATTCTATTTCCCTTGCTCATGATCTGTGTATTCTTAAAGTGGAGGTGAATAAATTTGATGGCTCAAACCCCACTGGTTGGGTCACTCAAATGGAACATAATTTTTCATTCCATGTCATTACCAATGAATTAATAAAACTTTGTGTATGTGTCCTCTGTTTAGATCCAAAGAATCAGAAATGGCTTAAATATTCCCACCGAGGTTATATTTCTTGGAACCAATTTTTTTATGATCTTTATCAATGTTTCGACACAGATGTTGAGGAAAAGATATGAAATGATCTTACTCGAGCATTTTCAGACTCTGCTTGGCCAAAGCAAAGTAGACAGGAATATCACCCTATGTTTATGGCCAAAAAAAATAACATCCTAACTCACAACTACTAATTATGAGTTCTTAGGCTAGTCTTTCATCAACAAAAAACTTGCTGGAAATTTAATTTTTATGTAGTTTTCTGAACATATCAGTTTCTGAAATAAATGTAAAGATAGAAGTAAAGTCACCAAGATGATAATCAAGACAGATGAGACATAAAGAAATCCTTTATTTCATTCAAATTCACCAAAGACTCATTTTCTTTACAAAATCTCATGCATAAATTTTGGACCAAAGTCAAACTTAGACATCCCCGATGGAACATACAAAAGGACCTCTAATAGAAAACCAAAACTGAAATCTAAAAGCTGGATCAACTTACCACATATTGCTACCCACTCGACTTTGCACAATAGCCTTTGTCGGGCATGAAAATTAATTCACAAACAAACAACTCTACACAGACTATCGAAGATAGATCAACACCTCTGAAAAACAAGTGTCTGAATGATGTGATTAAGCCCTAGATATTGTTGTCTACAATAAGACCTCTCTATCATAAAAGAGAATTAGGTTTTTGATGAATAATGAATGAATGAAAACTGAACCATCTCAACATAAAATCAAAGAGAAAACCTTAATATGCTTTTGCTTCTATCCTCCTATGTGTTCTTCCCTTTCCTTTTTATTTTAAACAATTTAGAATTGGTTGAAGTAGTTGAACCAACTTATTAGTTAAGTTAATTAAAAGACTCAACCTACTTTAGTTAGGTGGAAAAGTAATAATCATAATAAAGGTCATAAATAAATAATAACTAGTAGGTGAGACGCCTTGTGACTCCCCTTAGCTCATAACAATTATAACACTCATAACATAACTATTAGTCAAGAAAACACACCTCCTTGTGACTACCATCCACATATTCCATTTCACAATTTAGCTCATGATATTTGTAATTATTTCCAAAAATATTACTCATATATCCAAAATAAAACATGTTGTCCAAAGATCCCTAAAGTCAACTGTCATAAAATAATAGATAAAATAAAACTTAAAATCCATATTTTCCACTTTGTGATACAATCTTTCCTTGATTGTTGCTGTCAACCTTCAATTTTCCTAAATTTGCCTTTGGTTTTGCAAAGCCTTTAGGCCTGATATTGTTAATCACATGGGAACAATCGTCCCTCAAATGCATCCAGGAAGACACGGATTTGTCAGATCCATTGGAAGGTGAGGAAGGGGCAACAACAGATTTTCCTTTGTCAAGGGCATTTTTGGCATCAATTTTCAACCTCTTTCTAGAATGGAAGGATTTCATTGGTGAGTGGTCAGGGGAAGCTTGTACAATGGGGTTTATAGATGGAGGAGTAGGTAAGGACAAGTTGGGCCAGCCACGATGTTGGGAGACTGCCGAGTGGACAATCTCCTGCCATCCATCATTTTCAGGAACCTCGGGTTGCAATGAGATGTGAGGAGGTACAGGGATACCAGGGGCTTGTCGGACTTGGAAAGGAATCCTTTCAGTCCTAGGTTGGACTACTCCCTGCCCAATCCAATTGAAGAATATGGCCTAAAACAACTGGCCAAGTTCTTGTGAGTCAACATCAAAATGTATGGAGAACCTTGGCCTTCTTGGGGCTCTATTCCAATTACCTCTACCTATGTTTCCTCGACCATGGCTATCTCGACTGAAAATAACTCATTCTTGAATGCATAATTGATTAACACATATTCTTTTAAATAACCATACTTGACAACTCTTAAAAATATGAAATAGATTTGGCTCAGCAATGTATCAGACTCATGCAATCCAATCCATACAAATTCTTTTACTGTTTATCAATGAGCAGGGGGTGAAAAAGGGTCTTGGGATATGAGAGGGGTTTGTATTGAGAGAAACATGATATAATGAGGGGGGAAAGAACATGGTTACTACTCAATGATAACAACAATCAACTGTAAGGTAAACCAATAAAACATCACTGTAATCCAAACAAGACATTGCCACTTTCAACTACTTTACCATAGAAATTCTCTTGACTGTAATCAATACCAGAACAAGGAGTGAAAAATGAATATGGGAAGGCGATGGGATTTGTAATTAGCAGAAAATGAAATATTGGAAGGAAAAAAAGTGAGTATTGCTCATAAAATTGATTAAGTGATCCATAAAACATTCTGTGAAAGGAGATGCACTAACCAACAATCATTGTGACCAAATAACAATTACTGTGTATTTAACTAGTTCACTGCTCATAATCAAATGTCCAACACAGTGCCATCACCAGACAATATGAATTTCACACAATCTGTAAAGGAGATATGTTCCTTTCATTTATACACTTTGCATCTTATAACGATTCTCCAATAGTAACCCTTTCCACTCTGTTAACCATCAGAATCAACCACTGCCCACACCTTACTTCAATCAACAAATGCACTCAAAAGTCATGTTTCCAAAATAACAATGAAGTCACATTGTCTCTGAAATCAGGCCTGTCATTTAAAATGTGACGATATTCATTAAACATATGTAGTGGATGGCCAAATAATCCGTATTTAAAATTGCAAAAACTCGGATCGTTATTTAAACAGACAGACAATCAACCATAATTCCAACACATGCTATGCACAACATAATTCAATTATGCAAGTGTAATTCTGTCACTGTACAAGCCCAATTCAATGTGACCCTATCATGTTGGGTTGTCCATCATGACAAGGTATCAACAACATGCATGTATTCGTAAAACAAATAATCGAAATGAAAACAAGTCATTCTTAAACTCTGTGACTTTCTTTGAGTGTGGAACTCAAACTATCCATATTACACACGGTGTGCGGCCACCCAAAACACTACGATGAAATATCCCCATTTCACAAAACCAAACACACATTTACAGTAATAACTCAACCCATCATGTTGAGCCATCAATCTAATACAATATTTCTTCAATTTAATCAAATTGCAATCAACCATGTTGTGTAAAAAATCGGGCTTATGAAATCATAACACATACAATGTATGGATTTTTTACAGTCATCCAGTTGCAATAACCATTCATCCCCCAAAAGAAACTAATGATTACCATGACCATTTAATCATTGTGTAGAAACACCACACACACAAACCCATTATGTGTGAGAAACATTAAGCAATTTTAATCAATGCCAAACCCAAAATCCAAATAATTCTTAGCGCAAAATACCATGAATGTGTATAAACCAATCAACTAAACATGTTGTGTCAACCACGCATACCCATGCATTGACATGGAGGGAGGTTGTAACCTTCTCAATTTAAACAATACTGGGTTATCAACACTAGGAGAGTGACTGTGTTTTTGGACTGCCCAATTGACAATGCAAGGTTTGTCCATTGTAATAAACAGGCAATGACTAGGTACCAAAACCAAACAAGATTTGTCACATAACCAACTGGGCGAGCCTGTATCTCATTTTTTGTCAATAATGCACAACCATTCGACAGTAACCAAGAAGTAAACCTGACATGCCACATCGATGTTCTATATCAACCCTCAGGCCTGTGGAGTTAATGCTTTGCACTGTGACTAACACAGAAAAAGCTAGATCCAACTCCCTTCAATGGTGAAAAACCTTTGAGACCAACGGTGCAGACAAAGAGAGAACCAAGAATTATTCGTGGATATATAACAAATCCCAAGACAAGAGGGATACAACAAAAGAGTGAGGCTCCAACTCGGTCGGTAATGGTACTTAACGCATGTAGGGTGTAACCCTCGTGGCTCTTCAGTCAAACAACCACAACAGTGAGGTGAAGACAGGGCCAAGTAAGAACAGGAAAATGCATTTCGCGACCTTTAGTGGTGAAATCAATAAATGCCCAAGTGAACAAAACATAGTGACGCAAAGTGTCTCCAAACATTAAACCCATAAAAACCAGATATTGGACATAGTGACACAAACACGCGAGGACAGGTAGCCAACCAAAACCAACAAAACCCTCCAACTAAACTAGCAAAGATCACAGAGAGCCCCTATGGCTTCTAACACCCAAGATGGCCCAATACATTGTAACTTCATATATTTATCACAGAGAAACCCACCAACAATTCATTCCAAAAACACAATTTTACACAGTTGAAATACTTAAGGAAAACACAACCCATACATTCAAGCCAATTTCCATTTCATAAACAAAGCAGACTCATGGATGGCCAAAAAATGACATACCTGTGATCGAAGCACCTTAAAATGCGAGATGGCCGAGCGGTTCCTCTCTGCTAGGAAATAGGAGAATAACCACAACAAGAAGGATGAACAATAGCCCAACTAGGGTGGCGGCCAATGGAAGGAGTAAATGTGACATGCAATAAATGCACGCCGCCTCCACCCATAGTGCATTTACTCCTTAGTACATGCTAACAAGTTCTTCATTAACACCATTAATTAGACCACGTATCGAAACCATCACCTCATTAAAATCCAATAGTGCGACCATCATATTCCTTAACTTATGCCATACATAAAACAACCATGTACCATATAACACAGTTAAATCACATAACCATTAGTGTCTATAACTTTTTCAAAATGCGCCACCCATATCATGTCCTTCCAAGATATACCATATGTATATCGACCATATAACTCAATTAAATCGCATGACCATTAAATTGCTAGCTAGGATCTAACCATAACCATTTTAACCTTTCATGTATGTGGTATAGTAAAATTGCAACGTCAACTCTATTTTATTTTTCATTTGTTATAGTATTTCTTCCTTTCTCCAAACTACCTTTTGTGTATTTCCACTAACATGTTTGTTGTGCAGGTGTCATAAGGACATATAGCAATGGTATCAATGAATAGCATAGGCCGTAGTAACATAAAGAACCAATACTTCATAGGCTTAAATCATAGCCAATAAAAACAAGATCTCATCAACCATGCAAGTTGTTTCACACATCCTTACAAACATCAATTATGAACAAATCTAATCTTCAATAATTCAAGGGGGTCCCACCTACTAGTATTACTTAGTTTTTATAATAATAGGCTTTAGCAACACTTTGCGGGAAAACCTTCGTTTACGATTTTAATCATCAACAAACTGGAGACTCCATAGGGAAATTTATTTTCAACATATTTAGAACTTAGAACTCATGGTTTGATAGACCAAGAACAAAAATTTCAGAATACATAACCAAAATAATTATGCAACAGGGGGAAGTGAGCAGATTTAATGGAAAAATGACCAGGAATTTGGGAATAACTTATGAAAAATGTTAAGTATGAGGGGGTATATCCCTGTATGCATAATCATTCAACTAGAATCGACTCTTATCTCAAGGAGAAAAAATGATCGATCCGCTCCTTTATTTCTCAATGGACGAAGAAATGGAGAGAAGAAGCAGGGGATAACCAATCTCTTTACAAGACAACAATGGAAATATGAAACAATTTCAAGGGTCCTTCAGAGGAGACATCATAACAATTGTGTAAGCTTGATTGTTATTGACTAACAATGCTTCGTAGGAGTGTCACTATGGCATGATTGATCCAACATCTTATTTTGACCAAATTTACTAAAAGATGATAAGGACAAAAATCATAACAAAAGTAACAATGCAGAAATTAAAACAACAGTAATAAAAGAAAAAATTGAAGAAGACAACAAGAAAATTTTAACTCAGTAAGTTGAAGTCAAACAGAAAAGGAAGCACAAAAAAAATGAAAGAAGAACTAGGCTACTGGTATACAGACAATCCAGACAGCATTAGAACTTTTCACGTCAGTCCCTCACAATAATTCAAGCGGGGGTTGTTAGCGTTGTAGGAAAACAATTTCTCCTGTAAATATTTTAAGATATAAGAATTAGTGTCCAATACAAAAGCAATTTGGAAAGGACCGAACACTTGGAAATATGATGTAATCATCAGTCCCTTGACGCACATAATTAGATCATCAAGATAGAGATGGAGACCGACCGATTCATCGAAATTTATGTGCGTAGGTCTTTTAAAAGAAATACCTATATCAAGTAATCTAGAAAGCCGACATTGGTAATACATAGTACTCCAATAAGTGATAAGAGTGGTTTTGTGAGGATCTACCCCTTTTACCTTGATTTTCTTGCAACCAAACAAGTTATCAAGTATGGGCTCTAACAGTGTCTCTTCAACATGTTGGAGAAAAATTCCCATATTGAGAGGAGGGAAATGATTTCTCATAATCGCTTTCATGGAGGTTCAAAGACTAATATAGGTTCTAATATTATTAGTGGTCTTCGAGGAAGGTTCCCAATTAGAAACCCACTCAGGGTGGATTGAAAAAAACATTCCATCCCTTAAGAAATCTCTTAACTCCCATCGAAAGGTTGCTTTTGGTGCAGAGTTAACGAGTCTTTATTTTTGCCTAGCTGGTTCCATAGTACACTAGATAAGACCTAGATCAAAACCACAAAGATCCTCATTAAACCAAGAAAAAACATTTTTAAATCCACCAAGTAGCTCGACAGACCTCATCTCTTCTTTATCAAAATGTTGGACATTTATTTTAACATTCGTTGAAGATCCAGGTGTCCTAATGTTCATGGAGATGGTTTCAACCACCTTCTTTTGTAACTCCTCTTCTTTCTATTTTTCTTTATTTCCTACATCAATTGATGAAAACGAACTCTCAAGAGGAGTCAAGCTTTCAGGAATCTCATTGTTTTCTATGGAAATAATTTCCTCGGGCTTAAGAGTTTCATCTTGAATGAAAGAACAAATATTATCATTGTTGGGGAGGGCCTGCCAAGATTCTTCATTGCTAGTGATATATGAACAATATAGATATTGAAAAGAAAAATCAGGCATGTGAGGTAAAAGTTGTTGTTTAAGAGAAGCGACAAAGATAACTAACCGAAAAACCACTGAATTCAACTCCCTCCTAATACGAGTGATGTTGAAAGATAAAAGGTTGGAGGTAAGTGCCCAAACAAGTTGGGTGTATCGTTCCATTAGCTTGTTTCTAGGAGAACATATCTTACGTATCATGTCCACAACAAGCTCAGAATATCCAAAAACTAAAATGTGACCACAACCAATATTAAGGGTGTTTTCAATGCCTAATAATAAAGCTTCGAATTCAGCGACATTGCTTGTACAAGCAAAATCTAACCTGTAAGAGAAATTATGAATCTTTCCTGCAGGAGAAACCAAGATAATGCCAACCCCACTAACTTCATTAGAGTGTGAACCATCAAAGTGCATATGCCACATATCATCATCTAAATCAATTATTTCCAAAGGAATATTATCCTCTTTAGCAAAGATGGAATACACTCCTAGGTCTTCTTCGATATAGTTTACGCTAGATTGTAGAACACTCTCTATGTAGGGTGAAATTATTCCCTCTCTAAGGACTATAATATTCTTACCATTCTGAGGAGCGGATAAATGCATCCCGTCGAGTGAGAGGTATCCACCTCTTAAGGCTTGCCAATATCTCCCCAAGATAATTGAGTAATTTCTTACATGCATATCAATCACCTGAATGTTGAGCATTGTCCTTACCTCAAGATGAGCACATAAAACCAAGGTTACATCATTAATATCCCCTATGGTTGTTTGTTGTAGACTATTATAGGAGAGCATTCTTCTGGTGTTTTCATTTGTACAAGACAAGCCTAGCTCTTCCATAATAATCTTCGACATCACACTTGGGCCTGAGCCACCATTGATGAGGCAACAATGGGAGATCTTATCCATGATCTTTATAGAAATATAAAAAGGGGTATTTTTTATAGGGTATCTATATGCACACCTACTTTATTTACAGAATAATCCTCTCCGCTTACCTCTTTGGAATGATTGTCTACAATGTAAGATTTTCCTTCCATGATGTGTTTCAGATGCATCTGTTGTTCAGGGACGACAACCATGTCTAGAAGGGTTTCATCTGCTTTGATGTTGGCCAATTGATTTAAGATATTCTATTTGGAAGAGGAGAGAGAGGTAATGATTCCTTGACTCTCAGGAAATTTAGGAACCTTTGGAATATCAGTGGGTGAGGATGAGATCGGGGTAGAAGATCTGCGAGGAGAATCAAATTTTCCCTTGGGAGCATAGGCTTTTTTCCTAGTGTTGATGACCATGACATCCTTTGGATTTGCAAATTCTAGGACAACGATAGTAGCTTATGGTATTTTACTAAAGATCTTATCTTTGGCACTCTTCTTTACCTCACATGTGGTTTCCTCGTGGTGTTCCTCAAAAAAATTACACAAACTCCGAGGTAGGATAGCTTTAGGCTGAAAATTGTTTTCAACCGGATTTCTAAAGGGGGGTGCAGAAGAAGATGAAGTTCTAGGGGTGAGAGGGGAGACAATACCCTTATTCTCTAATGCTATCATGTGATTGTTCATATATTTTACTAGCTACAAGAGGGCATACATGTCTGTTTTTCTAATTGATTCTCCCAGGGGAAGAACGGTTTTTTCAAGTTGTTCTTCATACTTTGAAAAAGCATGTAGAGCGGAACTGAGATTATCAATGGATTTTTCTTCAAGCCTATGATGGTAGGGGGAAGGAAATTAATTGTAGTAATGCATGAAAGTGGCTTGGTTCTGAGGGTGGATAAGTTTGGGGATTTTATTGTATAACTTGGTGAAATGCAAGTTTAAACACTTGATGGTCTCACCATCTTTATAGGTGACGTTATTGTATTCCCTTAACTTCTTAGTGAGGCTTTCAGATTGCCCATATGTGGATTGGAACCAATAGATTAACTCCTCCCAAGTAGACATAATATTAGGAGGAAGATCAAAGAAATCGGTTGCATCCTTTCCTTCCAAGGAATTGACGAACAAGCGCATGCAGGTATCATTGTCGTTGGCCCCTATGTTATGAAAAAAATTGGAAAATTCCCCCAGGTGTTCATTTGTATTGACAATGTTATTTCCAGATAACTTAGGCAAGTGCTCTTTAAACTTTAGAAGTGTACGAGTAGCAAGTGCTAGGTTAAGAGGAGAGGACACATGCCACGGTGTGGTTGTGGCGTCTTCTTCAAATTGAAAAATCCCATACTTTTTGATGACTTTGGTGGGGTTTGTAGTGGATTGGATAGGGATATGGTGGCTATATAAGCTACCAATCACTGATGATGATGAAGATTGATAAGATGGAGCACTTACAGTGCCACCAGAGCCGCCACTAGATGCCATCTTGTGGATGCTAGATGAGGGAAATAAAGACGAGTTGGATGAATCAGATAAAGTTCTCCTTAGAGAACTTTGTTGGGAAGATAACACAACGTTTCTTCTTCCTATTTCAACAATAGGATTGATTTCAAGTGACAAGCCTCTTCTTCTTCTAGAAGCACGAGAATCTATGGACATGAAAGAAAGACCAAAACCGAAGAAAAGGAAAGGTTACTGTTGATTTATAGGATGTCTACACCTAGCTTCCAATTGTTCTTGAGCACTAATATCTCGTTCAATTTCTACCCACGAATGGTTAAGCTCAGCACGAGTGTTGGTAGTGTCTAAGATGGTATTAAGTAGATTCAAAGCAATTCTGGTCTGATCTTGAAGGTCGGGCTCAATATTGGGCTGCCTTGCAACATGAACAATCATTAAGAATAAAATAGTCAAAGAATCAATATCAGAAAAAGAAAGATGTATCAATGAAAATTGAGTATAAAAATTAACCAGAGAGATATCGAAGATCTCCCCAGTATGGTCACCAAATAAATGTTGAGGAAAAGATATGAAATGATCTTACTCAAGCATTTTCAGACTCTGCTTGGCTAGAGATAAGTAGAAGGGAATATCACCCTATGTTTATAGCCAACAAAAATAACATCCTAACTCACAAGTATTAATTATGAGTGCTTAGACTAGTCTTTTATCAACAAAAAGCTTGCTGGAAATTTATTTTTTCTGTAATTTTCTGAACATATCAGTTGCTGAAATAAATGTAAAGATAGAAGTAATTCACCAAGATGATAATCAAGATAGATGAGACATAAAGAAATCCTTTATTTCATTCAAATTAATCAAAGAGTCATTTTCTTTACAAAAACTCATGCAGAAATTTTGGACCAAAGTCAAACTTAGACATCCCCGATGGAACATACAAAAGGACCTCTAATAGAAAACCAAAACTGAACTCTAAAAGATGGATCAACTTGGCACAAATTGCTTCCCACTCGACTCTTCACAATAGCCTTTGTCAGTCATGAAAATTAATTCACAAACAAACAACTCTACAAAGTCTATCAAAGATAGATCAACACCTCTGAAAAACAATTGTCTGCATGATGCGATTCAGCCCTGAATATTGTTGTCTACATTAATACCCTACTATCATAAAAGAGAATTAGGTTTGTGATGAATAATGAATGAATGAAAACTGAATTATCTCAACATAAACTCAAAGAGCAAAACTTAGTATGCTTATGCTTCTATCCTCCTCTGTGTTCCTCCCTTTCCTTTTTCTTTTAAACAATTCATAATTGGTTGAAGTAGTTGAACCGACTTATTAGTTAAGTTAATTAAAAGACTCAACCAACTTTAGTTAGGGGGAAAAGTAATAATCATACTAAAGTTCATAAATAAATAATAACTAATAGGTGGGACCCCTTGTGACTCCCCTTAGCTCATAAAAATTATAACAATCATAACATAACTATTAGTCAAGCAAACACACCTCCTTGTGACTCCCATCCACATAGTCCATTTAACAATTTAGCTCATGATATTTGAAATTATTTCCAAAAATATTACTCATATATCCAAAATAAAACATGTTGTCCAAAGATCCCTGAAGTCAACTGTCATAAAACAATAGATAAAATAAAACTTAAAATCCATATTTTCCACTTTGTGATGCAATATTTCCTTGATTGTTGATGTCAACCTTCTATTTTCCTGAATTTTCCTTTGGTTGTGCAGAGTCTTTAGGCCTAATATCGCTTATCATGTGGGAACAATCGTCCCTCAAATGCATCCGGGAAGACACAGATTTGTCAGAGCCATTGGAGGATGATGAAGGGGAAACAATGGCTTTTCCCTTGTCAAGGGCATGGTGGGCCTCAATTTTCAACCTCTTTCTAGCATGGGAGGATTTCAGTGGTGAGTGGTTAGGGGCATCTTGGACAATGGGGTTAATAGGCGGAGGAGTAGGTAAGGACAAGTTGGGCCAGCCACGATGTTGGGAGACTGTCAGATGGACAATCTCCTACCATCCATCATTTTCAAGAAGCTCGGGTTGCAATGAGATGTGAGGAGGTACAGGGATACTAGGGGCTTGAAGGACTTGGAAAGGAGGCCTTTCAGGCCTAGGTTGGACTACTGCCTACCCAATACAATTGAATAATTCGTCCTAAAACAACTAGCCAAGTTCTTGTGAGTTAGCATCAAAATGTATGGAGAACTTTGGCCTTCTTAGGCCTCTGTTCTAATTACCTCTACCTTTGTTTCCTCGGCCATTGCAAACTCAACTGAAAAAAAAAACTCATTCCTGCATGCATCATTGATTATCAAATAGTATTTTAAATAACCATACATGACAACTCTTAAAAATATGAAAAATATTTGTCTCAACAATGTATCAGACTCATGCAATCCAATACATGCAAATTGTTTTACTGTTTATCAATGAGCAGGGGGTGAAAAAGGGTAATGAGATATGCGAGGGGTTTGTATTGAGAAAAACATGATATAATGAGGGGGAAAATAACATGGTTACTGATGAATGACAACAAAAATCAACTGTAAAGTAAACCAATAAAACATCATTGTTATCCAAACAAGACACTGCCACTTTCAACTACTTTAACATCAAAATTCTCTTGATTGTAATCAATCTTAGAACAAGGAGTGAAAAATGAATATGGGAAGGCGATGGGATTTGTAATTAGCGGAAAATAAAATAATGGAAGGAAAAAAGAGTGATTATTGTTCATGAAATTGATTAAGTGATCCATAAAACATTCTGTGAAAGGAGATGCAATAACCAACAATCATTGTGACCAAATAACAATTACTATGTATTTAACTAGTTCACTGCTCATAATCAAATGTCCAACACAGTGCAATCACAAGACAATATGAATTTCACACAATATGTAAAGGATTTATGTTCCTTTCATTTATACACTTTGCATCTTATAACAATTCTCAAATAGTAACCCTTTCCACTCTATTAACCATCAGAATCAACCACTGCCCACACCTTACTTCAATCAACAAATGCACTCAAAAGTCATGTTTCAAAAATAACAACGAAGTCATACTATCACTGCAATCAGACCTACCATTTAAAATGTGATGATATTAATTAAACCTATGTAGTGGATGGCCAAATAATCCAAATTTAAAATTCCAAAAAACCGGATCATTATTTAAACAAACAGACAATCAACCACAATTCCAACACATGCTATGCATAGTATAATTCAATTATGCAAGTGTAATTCTTTCACTGTACAAGCCCAATTCAATGTGACCCTATCATGTTGGGTTGTCCATCATGACGAGGTATCAACAACATGCCTATCTTCATAAAACAAATAATCGTAATGCAAACAAGTCGTGCTTAAACTCCATGACTTTCTCTGAGTGTGGAACTCAAACTATCCATATTACACATGGTGCGTGGCCACCCAAAACAATATGATGAAATATCCTCATTTCACAAAACCAAACACATAGTCACAGTAATAACTCAACCCATCATGCTGAGCCATCAATATAATACAATATTGCTTCAATTTAATCAAACTACAATCAACCATGTTGTGTAAAAACTCAGGCTTATGCATTCATAATGCATACAATGTATGGATTTTTTATAGTCATCCAGTTGCAATAACCATTCATCCCCCAAAATAAATAACGGTTACCATGACCATTTAATCGTTGTATAGAAACATTGCACACACAAACATAGTATGTGTGAGCAACATTAAGCAATCATAATCAATGCCAAACCCAAAATCCAAATAATACTTAGCGCAAAATACCATGACTTTGAATCAACCAATCAACTAAACATGATGTGTCAACCACGCATACCCACGCATTGACATGGAGGGAGGTTGTAACCTTATAAATTTAAACAATACCGGGTTATCAACACTAGGAGAGTGACTGTGTTTTTGGACTGCCCAATTAACAATGTAGGGTTTGTCCATTGTAATAAAAAGGCAATGACTAGGTACCAAAACCAAACATGATTTGTCACATAACCAACTGGGCGAGCATGTATCTTGTTTTTTGTGGACAATGCACAACCATTCGATAATAACCAAGCAATAAACCCGACATGCCACGCCGATGTTCTATATCAACCCTCAGGCCTATGGAATTAAGGGTTTTCACTGTGACTAACACATGAAAAGCTAGAGCCAAATCCATTCAATGGTGAAAAACCTTTGAGACCAATGATGCAGACACAGAGAGAACCATGAATTATTCATGGACAGATAACAACTCTCGAGACAGGAGGGTTACAAAGAAGAGTAAGGGTCCAAATCAATCAGTAATGGTACTTAATGCACGCAGGGTGTAACCCTCGTGACTCTTTGGTCAAACAACCACAACAATGAGGTGAAGATAGGACCGAGTAAGAATAGGAAAACCCATTTTGCGACCTTTAGTGGTGAAATCAATCAATGCCCAAGTGAAAAAAAAAGTGTCGCAGAGTGCATCCAAACATTAAACCCATAAAAGCCAGAGACTGGACATAGTGATGTGAACGTGTGAGGGCAGTCAACCAACCAAAACCAACAAAACCCTCCAACTATACCAACAAAGATCATAGAGAGCCCCTATGGCTGCTAACACCCATGATGGCCCAACACACTGTAACTTCATATATTTATCACAGAGAAACCCACCAACAATTCATTCCAAAAACATAATTTTACACAATTGAAATACTTAAGGAAAACACAACCCATACATTTGAGCCAATATCCATTTCATAAACAGAGAATACTCATGGATGGCCAAAAAAAGACGTACCTATGATCAAAGAACCTTAAAACGTGATATGGATGAGTGGTTCCTCTCTACTATGAAATCAGAGCATAACCACAACAAGAAAGTTGAACAATAGCCAGACTAGGGTGGAGACCAATGGAAGGAGTAAAGGTGACGTGCATTAAATGCACGTCACCTCCACCCATAGTCCATTTACTCCTTAGTACATGCTAACAAGTTCTTAATTAACACCATTAACCAGACCATGTATCGAAACCATCACCTCATTAAAATCCAATAGCATGACCATCCTATTCATTAACTTATGCCATGCATAAAACAACCATGTACCATATAAAAAAGTTAAATAGCATAACCATTATTTTCTATCACTTTGTCAAAATGCGCCACCCATATCCTGTCCTTCCAAGATATACCATATGTATATCGATCATATAACTCAATTAAATTGCATGACCATTAAATTGCTAGCTAGGATCTAACCATAACCATTTTAACCTTTAATGTATGTGGTATAGTAAAATTGCATAGTTATATCCCTTTTCTTTTGCATTTGTTATAGTATTTTTGCCTTTCTCTAAAATTCCTTTTATGCATTTCCACTAACATGTTTGTTTTGCAGGTGTCATAAGGACAGATAGAAATGGTATCAATGAATATCATAGGTCATAGTAACATAAAGAACCAATAATTCATAGGCTCAAATCATAGCCAATAAAAACAAGATCTCATCAACCATGTAAGTCGCGTCGCACATCATTACAAACATCAATTATGAACATATCTGATATTCAATAATTCAAGGGGGGCCACCTACTAGTATTACTTAGTTTTTATAATAATAGGCTTTAGAAACACTTTGCGGGCAATTTTTTTTTTACGATTTTAATCGTCAACAAAAGACACTCATCATTTGGGTCGTTTGACCAAGATAAAATAGTGAGGTACAATTGAAGAAAACATCACTACTTTTGAGTATTTGGCTTTCCACACCAAAATAATGTCAGACACCTTCTACGAATTTTTTTATCAGTGGTCTCGAGGATGAAATTCATGCTCATTTCCTAATGGATCTCCCTAAGACTTGTATTGAATCCACTCACAGAGCCAAGGAATCACATCTGGTGGTAACTACTCAAATAAAAAATCCATCCTTTATTCCCCATCCCTACCCCACCAATCCAACTCCTCCTTCCCCTCCTCTCAAGATCCATAAATTAACTAGGGTGGAAATGTATGAACAACATCTTACAAGTCTTTGCTATAATTATGATGAAAAATACTTTCCTTGGTACAAATGTAAAGATAAATTTTTTTTATGGTTATTTCTGAGGACGTTTATGAAGATGAAGGTTATTTTTTTACTCCTAAATTGCTACCCCGGGCCAAGGATAATAGTCCACCCTCTGATCAAAACGAGGTAGAACCTCTCATCTCTCAACATGCTCTAACTGATATTTTAGCTCCCCAAAATCTTAAATTAATTGGCTATATCAATCATCATAAATTCATTATCCTCATTGACATTGCTCAAGAAACCCATTTCTAACTTTCAAATCATGATTGCTAATAGAGATTCAATGAAATGCGGGTGTCATCATGAAAGTGTGCGCCTACAAATTGGTGATTATTCTTTGAAATCCCACATGTTTTTAATTGAAATTAGGGGTTGCGACATTGTTCTAGGTGTTGAATGATTATGTACTGAAAGTAGGAGTTGATGTTGAGTACATACGTTGAGTACATACTTTCTCAACATGGAATCTTTCTCAAAAGGTCCAAATGTGCCTTTGGGGCCTCATATTAAAATACTTGGGCCATATTGTTAGTAAGGATGGTGTCTGAGTGGATCCCAAGAGAATCAAAGATATGAAGGATTGGCATTGCCTTGAGAATATTAAAATTTTGTGATCCTTCCTTGGTTTAACTGGATACTATTGAGAGTTCATCCAAAATTGTGGAAAAATTGCAGCCCCACTCACTTCCCTCCTTAATAAAAATACTTTCAGTTGGAATGTGGCCATTGATTAAGATTTCCAACCTTTGAAAGAGGCTATGTGTACAAATCCAATACTTTATTTTCTCGACTTCACAAAGAGTTTTATTTTGGAGTGTAACACCTTAAGGAAATACATTGGTGCAGTTATCATGCAAGAAGGATGACCCTTGGACTTTATTGGTAAACAAATTTATGAGTGACACTTGGGAAAATCCACATATGAAAAATAAATGTTGTCTATTTTGCTTGCGGTGAATATTTGACATCCTTACCTGGGAAATGCTTCCAAATAAAAATTTATCATCGTAGGCTCAAATTATTTTTGGAACAACAAATTTCATCCCTCAAGTAACAAAATTGGCTTACCAAAATGTTCAACTATGATTATGAGATCATTTGCAAGAAGGGAAAAGAGAATGTGGTCACTAGTGCTTTATCTAGAAAATATTAAAAAGAAAGGCCCCTTTTTTCACTCTCCTTCTTTGGATCAAATTGGTTGAAGGAATTTTTCCATGAATGGTTGAAAGATCTGAATTTTTTTGTCATGATCCAACAATTGCAAGAAGACACTAATGCATCTTCTGGGTACACTTGGAAAAATCATGAGCTTTTCTATAAAGGTTTTCTTTATTTAAGAAAAGAGTCCAACTTTAAATCCATTGTGCTCTTTGAAATCCATTCCTTGACAACAATTGGACATTCTAGCTTTAATAAAACTTATGAATTGATCAAACACTCCTTTTATGGGAAGGGATGAAGTAGGATATATGCACTTTTGTGGAAGAATGTGATACTTTCCAATTCAACACCAATGAAACAAGGGAGACAATGTAAAAAAACTAGAAAGACTACAATTTCTCCCTATCCCACCTTCTATATGGACATAAATCTCTATGGACTTCATCGTTAGATTACCTAAGAATGGTAATAAATCAATCATCATTGTTGTATTTGATAGACTTCCCAAATATGATTATTTTTGTGCCCTCCAACACACATTTAAAGCTTCCACAGTGGCTCAAGTTTTCTTGGACAATATCTTTAAACTACATGGAATGTGATAATTGATTGTCTCATACCACGGTCCAACTTTCACAAGTAACCTCTGGAAGGAATTGTCCAGGATCTAGGGAACCCAATTTCATCTCAGACTTCCTATCATCCCCAGACTAATGGTCAAACTGAAGTTGTCAACAAGTTCTTGGAATCCTATTTGAGGTGCTTTGTGTCCAAATAAAAATCTCAATGGGTTCAATGGTTACCCCTCACTGAATTGTGGTAGAATACAACTTACCATGGTTCCACTCGCATGAATCCCTTTGATGAGGTCTATGGTCAAAATATCCCCTCTATATTATCTTACTTTCCAAGTGTCTCCAACGTCCATGAGGTCAACATAAACCTTACAGCTCATGCTAGCATTTTACACTCTATCAAAGACAATTTTATCATGGATCATAGTTGAATGAAGAAAAAAGTTGATCAGTGTTGTTCCAAACACCATTTTACTGAAGGGGATCACATGTTTCTTCATATACAACCATATATGAAACATTTCCTCAAAGAAGACCACTACAATAATATTTATCCAAAGTTTTATGGCCCCTATACAATCATCAAGTGCTTTAGGCCCATGGATTACAAAGTATCCCTTCCTAGTCACTGTAAGCTCCATATAGTTTTTCATGTGTTTTGATTAAAGAAAGTGATTGGATCCAAGTTCCAGATTCAAACTAGTCTCCCTAAATTGGATGAAGAAGGTTCCTTTGTGTTTAAGCCAAAAGCCATCCTAGCCCAACGTGAGCATTGTCTCCATCAACACACAATTCAAGAAGTCTTAATACAGTGGAAGGATACACAACCCGAGGATGCCACATGGAAGCCAACAACTACTCTACTGGAATTCCCACATATCAATCCTTGAGGATAAGGATTGTTTCTAAGGGGGAGGGAATGTTAGGGTCCTGACCTACCTAATCCCTAAAGTAGGTATAATACTATGTATTTCTACGTAATAAAGGCCATCATTAGTAAATAAGTCCTATGTAATAATGTGAACACAACTATTGTAGGAAGACTTATTAGAAGGTTCTGCCTCTAGAAAGTTCCTCTTATAGAATGTTCTTAAGAAGATATAATTAGTATATATAGAGGTAGAAATCATTGTAAAGGTTGTCTTGTGGAATCATTTGTTACTTTAGGTTTTCTCTATCGAAGGTTTCCCCCTGAAATATGCAAGTGAACTATGCTTTCTAGATTAATAACGGTATCATATTTTGGCCCATATTGTTATTTTGCTCACTACCTATTTCTTTTTTCTAATTATTATGATAATATTTGTGTTCTTTCTCTCAATATTACTATTTGGCACCTTATATATTACATATTATTGAAATAGATCACATCAAAAAATCGATACCCACTGTCTAGAATTGATGATCTCATAAACCAATTAAAGGGAGCCAAAATTTCAATAATATTTATATAACTTCTACTTATCACAGGGTATGTATGAACCCATTTGATTATTGGAAAACAACTATAAGAACCAAATATGATTTTTATGAGTGGCTAGCCATGCATTTTGGTCTTAATCCTCCCACTGTATTCACGAGAATCCTCAACGACATGTTTCACCCACATTTAGAAAATTTATGGTGTTATAATTAGAGGATATATTGACTTGTAGAAATAATTGGGAGACTATATTTAGTGTGTTCAAATAACTCTTTACCTTCTTCACTAACATAAATTGTAAGAAAAAATGAAGTGCTTGTTTGGGGAGGCTTCCATTAATTATCTAGGATTTTTACTTGACCACACTAGTATGCATGCAAATCCAACTAAGGTAAAATCCATCCAGTATTGGCCCACTCCCCCTAATACCACAAATCTAAAGAGTTCCTTTGGTGGTATGAATTAATATAGGAAATGTGTCTAGAATTTCTCTCACATTGCTTGACCACTTCATTATCTATGGAATGTTGCAACAATTAGGCCTTTCAGTAGCTCAAGGATGCCCATTCCTATGATCTAGTGCATTCTATTGCTAATTTACATCCCCTTTGAGATAGATATCAATGTCTTATATTATTCCATAGGAACTATTTTAAGCATGGAGGCCACCCAATTTCATGCCACTCGGAAAAAATTCTGTCTACAAAACAAAACTACAGTACATATGATAAAGAGTTCTATGCATTGGTTCAATAAATCAAGCAATATCAGCTTTACATTCACAATAAGGAAACCATGCTTCCCAATAATCACCAACGTCTAATGTTTTAGAACTCCAAATATAAGATTCAATAACAAAACCACCTTAAATGGGCTTCTTATATTCAACAATTTAATCTCATTATTAAGTACAAAAAGGGAACAACTAAATTATAAAGTCATTGATATGTTGATTTGACATCCCTCCAAGGTTTTACATAATACCAATACTAGATTTGTTTCTTGTAAAGATGGAAGTCAATTTATTCTTCAATTCCACACTTCTAGTTGATTCTCATCAACCTAAAGTACTAAATAAAACTCATTTTCTTGATTATATATTAATATATGGTTTTGTGAAGAAATTAAATCATATTGGTGTTCCATCTAATTTATCACACCTCACAATCCTTTGCTAGTCACACTCCTCTCCTATGGTTCCTTGAAGACTTCACAACATATACAAAGATATTCTATTTTCCTTCTATGAGGAAGAATGTAGAATTTTTTATTAGGTGTTATTTATGTACTTAATCTAAGCATTATAATAGAAATATTTCCTTTTATGAACCACTTCTAGTTCCATGGACCTCATTAGTGGCTTGGAAACTACTCTTTAGAAGCATGATTTTATTTGCATTGATCTGTAACACACTCGACCCCTAAATACTCTTTTAAGGGATGGGGCATAATAATTTCATTTTCCTTAACTATATTGAATCTTATTTTCGAGATATTCGTTGACTTTTGCTTGCCACAAGCTTTCTAACAGTGCCACCATGCTGAAATATGAGTTCTAGATTGCAATTTATGGCCTCCCAAAGCTCTTCATGTGTTTTTAGTCGAGGGACACATGACACCCACTTAGATTCGTCTCATTCGTATTATCCCAATATCCTTTGAATTCCCGAAGCTCCCTAGTGTCCCTATGCCCATGATGGAAGTCTATCCATTGTCCAATCTAATGGCAGGACTTGATCCTCATTTAACGCATAAGATTAAGAGGAATTTAGAGTTCAAAACTTTGGCACCAAATGCCCATTTTTCTTCCTACGCACATATCCTCCTGAGTCCCGAAATCTCGAATTACTGAAGGATCCCAAAATTTCACCACCTGGCTCTGGCCTTTGGCCTTTTGGCTTTTCTACGACACTACACCTCAATCCTCCAGAGTTTTGAAGTCCCGGACTCTCGAAGGGTCCACCCTTACATGTGATAGCACATTAAAAGCGAAGGGAAGGACATGTGCATCTGAAGTAATCCCCCCACTCTTAGGACAAGCGAGTAAGTTCTAGAGGAGGTGACATGTGTCATGTTTCAATGGGAACATAGGGTTTGCGAAATGTATGAATCTAGGTGACATGTGGCATGTCAATCGTGGGTCCACGTCACCCTGGGTGACGTCAGTGTGCCACATCACTCCAAAATGATGGATTTCTAATGCCCTTATATATCACAGTTGAGATGCATCATCGTAGATCCACTAATCTACGACCTCCAATAATTCATAAATTCGGCATTTGGGGGATCCCATGTGTGACCTCCTCCTTTCTCCTAGTGTAGTCAATGACAAACTGACTGCCACATGGAATCCAATGGTTAGGAAGGATCCCGAAGCATCCCTAGATCTATGGTTCATGTTAATTCGCAGATCCGGCCTTTGGGGTTTCAACTTTATGGAAACTCCATTCTACCGAAGTAGGACTTCTCTGAAGTACCATACACGATTCCATGCATTGGTTTATTGAATGGTTAAGAGGGGTTCTCAATGGATTCCCTAGATCCATAGCTCATATCAATTCGTAACTCTGGCATTCAAGGAATTTTGTGTTACAACACCTATGTTCTCCCGATGTAGTCAACGCCAGACCTACCTCGATGTAGATCCAATGACCAGGGGGCTCCCGAATACCCTTGGATTTGCGGCTTGCAATACTCCACAATTGGTAAGTCGGTTAGGGTATAACAGTGGGACAATTCTATTTTCCACGTTTGAGAAACTGCCAGATGTCGGTCAACCTCGTGGTTAACCATGTCAACAATTTTCCTTCGACCTATTTGCAAATGGAAAGGTCGTAAAACTTTGGAGCTCTGAACTCTCAGAGTTCTGAAGAAAAAAATGATTAGCTCCTTTCAGACCTAGCACAGGGTTCCTAGACCTTGGTCAGATGGGTCCTCCAAAAATTCTTGTGGGATACACGCTAATCTCTTAGCTATGAATTGGTTAAGGACATGGACATGAGCCCTTGGTCATACATGTGAAGGGTCTAAAGGAAGCACCCTCCCATAGAATTCAAAACAAGTCTTCCCGCAAAGTTAATTTTAAGAGGTTGGTAGGACTTAATCATTTCACTGACCCCTACCCCGACTCTCTGGTAGTCCCACATCCCATAATCCCTCTAGCGGCTAAGCTGTGGAAAGAAGAAGACCATTCAAAAACATGGAATTCATATAAATACAATGATAATTTCTACCTTAATCATTCGATGCATAATTTAGTCATAGGCATGTACATTAAATCATCATTTTTATTTCATTTCATAGAGTATGAAAATACTTATCAGAAACCAGAGATTGTGAAGCGACTGCTAAAAGGGGTGCTCGTTTCCACCCAACTGTAGGAACATCCACTCATGAATGGATTTACCACTGGCCACCCTCTAGCTAGACCATGATGCTATGAGAGAGACTCTTTCTTCTTACTCAATGACAGTCAGGGATGAAGGTTACTCTCCTCCTCCCATAGGATCTTAGCAAACGTTTTCTCTATACCAAGAAAGGAGGTCTGCAACGAGCACTTCCATAGTCACTCATCAGTCTTGTTTATCAACGTGGACTAAAAACGCTTCCAACAACTTATTTCACCTAGAACGAGCTTGTTTCTCAGTTCTCCTTCGAACCAGATATTTGTAAGTTCTCTCTTCTCTTTTGTAGGTTGGTCTCTCCACTCTACTTCCCCTCAGATCTACCTCTGCCTACAAATTAGTTCCTTTATTTCCTTCCTCAACAAGATTGTGTGGGTTCGAATCCCTAGCTCTTGGTCAGGTATGGAAGCCTTATATATGGGTACCCTTCCCCATCTCCTCATTAACTCTTGAGGAGGATTTTCCAACTACCATCCTGACTCGTAATTCATTTTTGGGTTATATCATTGTTCTTGTTCTGAGAAATTAAATCCAGTAAGGTACTAGTTTGGTTAGAGTCATCTAAACCATTTATGGTTCCCCTCACTATCTCTCTCATAACATCATGTTCTATCTTGTAAAACCCCCCTTTCAACAGTTATGCAACACTATCTATTTTTAATTAATCAATATAAATATATAAATTACCTTTTATAACAAAAGGTTCACCAAATCCAACATTCACACATATTCATTTTTCCACAGTCTTTTGGCAAGTTATAGTTATATTTACAAGATGGGGGAAATGGAGGTATTACAATCCCCTCCCCCTTAAAGGAACAACTTCCTCGATGTTCTACCTGCCAATGTGTTTTCTATGTACATAAGTAAACAAACATGGGTATGCATGTTTCATGGCATCCTCCATTTTCCATGTAGCCTCATATGAACCAAAGTGTTTCCACTGCACCTTGAATTGTGCAATGGTTCTTTTCCTGAGTGGGATTTCCTTCCTATCTATTATGCATTTTGGTTCCAGCAAGAATTCTCCCTCTGGTTCTACCTGAATAACAAACCAAACAATTATATGATTAGAATCATGTACATATTTATTTAGTAATGAAACATGGACAACATTATGTGCCTTCACTGTGGGAGTTAGTGAAAGTCTATATGCTATAGGTCCCACTCTATCCAAAATCTCAAAGGGCCCACAATACCGTGGTGCTATCTTGGCCCAAGCTCCGATCGTCAAGGAACTTTTCCTGGGCCTAACTCGGAGATACACATGATCCCCTGCCTTGAACTCCCAGGGAGTCCTCTCTCTATTGGCATAGTTCTTCTATCTATCCTGAGCTATTTTTAGATTGTGTGTTATCTGAACCACTTGTTTTTCCATTTCCTTTAGCATGTATGGCCCAATTTTATTTTTTTATACTGGGTTATCCCAACTGATTGAAATCTTGCATTATCTACCATAGAGGGATTCAAAAGGGCTCATCTTTAATGACTCTTGATAGCCATTGTTATAAGAAAATTATACCAGTGGTAGGTAGTCTTCAAATATATTGGGTTGATGCATTACATGAATCCTTAGCATGTCTTCTAAAACTTGGTTTACCCTCTCTATATGGCCATCAGTTTGAGGGTGATAGGCTGTACTAAATAGAAATTTAGTTTCAAAACCAACAAACAAAGATTTCCAAAAGTTTGAAGTAAATTTTGTATCTCTGTCGGATATAATTTCCTTAGGCATGACATGCATTCTAAATATATCTTTCATGAAAATACTAGAAATATCTATTTCCTTGCAAGTTGACTTAACGAGAATTAAGTGAGAAACCTTGCTTAATTTTTCCACAAATACCATGATGGCATCATTCTCTTTGGTTGATTTTGGCAACCTTGTGATGAAATCCATGGAGATGGTTTCCCATTGCCATTCTGGGATTGGTAGGGGATGCAACAACCCTGTTGGGTGTCGGTTCCCTGCCTTAACTTGCTGACATTCTAGAAACGTAGCTAACTAATCATCCATGTCCTTTTTTAGTCCGGTCTAATAAAATAGTTTCCTAGTGGTCGTGATCATTTTCTATAACCAAGATGAACAATATATGGTCTTTTTGTGTAGTTCATCCATTAAGAATATACAACCTGCGTTTGTAATTTAACAGAACATGATTCTACAATTTATAACCTTCATACTTCATCCCTGTGGGCTCTTGCTCTAAGTATGATTTCACAGTCTTGAAAAATGCATCTATTTATTGTGCACATTTGACTCTCTCCTTGATGTATGATTCACAGGTTCTTATAGCTTCCAAGTGAATCACTTTCATACTTCTACTAAGGGCATAAACCACCCTATTTTATTTTCCTTTGATATGTTTGATTTCTGTAGTGGCCAATTTAATTTAATTTCCAGTAATTCTTCAAACAAGACAGTAACTTCTACTAGATTTATGAAAATTCAATAATTCCTTTCATTCTTAGCACATACACATGTAATTTAACAACGAATATTAAAATTTTATAGAAAATAAAACAAATACACAACTTAAATTACCTGGGTTTGATGCTAATTCGCCTTGCTGCCTTGATGTTGCCTTGTTGACACTACCCAAACCTACTATCCTCCCTGCCAACTAGGACAACTACCTAGGTCCAAGATATCATATGGATATCCTGGCCCCCGTGCCCAAAACCTCCAGCAACCTCGGTGCCTGTACTGATCCAATCCCACTCCAAAACTCCACTCCTCTCTGCAAATCCAAGAGCACCCAAAAATCAATCCCCCATCCCTCGTAGAATGACCTTCCGTAAACCTCCTTCCCCTCCATATTCCTCCTTCACTGACTTCCCCCTCATTTAATTCCCTACCTAACCCATTTATTACCTTATCTTATCCTTTCGTTGTTAATGCCCCTTATCCCCTTTATTTATTATTTTATCCTATATTTAATGTTTTACCCCTTTGAATTAATATCTTATCCCTTTCCATGTACATAACTCTTAATTTAACAAAATAATTTATTAACCCCCCTTTAATCCTTTACTTAATTAATTAATGAGTCAATTAATAATTAAATAATCCTTGACAATCATGAATAACTAATTAATAATAATTAGTTAATGCTATTTTAAGAAATAATTATTGTTTATCTAATCTTTTAGGACAGTTAGGTTATTAAATTAATTATAATTAATAATCCTATACATCTATTTAAGCAGGGTCGTTACATACACCCACCCTTTAGGAAACTTCATCCCGAAGTTAAGGTATCTTATGGTACAAAGGACAAGAAACATGGTTCACACATTCATAACAAGTAACCAACATTATTAGTAAGTCAAGAAAACTCATACATACTAGTGTATATGTACAAGAAATGCATGTGTAGCTAGTACATGCAAATCTCGTGCATGTACTAATAATCAAAACTGTCATCCTTTAGTAATTTATGTATGCATCCAATCCAGTCAGCATGACTAGTCTTTTATAAAAGACAACAAACCAATCAATTGTTTGAGAAATCCTTTAATTACTATTATCCGGTTCAACAATTTTATTTTAAACAACTTTGGTTTAGTTACGTAATAATGAATATTCATATATACTCATTTCTTTTT
>ML790817.1:88871-153658 GCA_009831015.1 Picea engelmannii | reverse complement strand
TTATATAGTAATCTTAGCATATATTATTAAATTTAAATAATTTAAATAATTATGAGTTTTAGGTAATTAATTTAATTTAAATAATTTAAATTTTTCGTAATAGTATTAATACCTTTTTTTTTTTATAAATTAATAAAACTAAACATTAATATTACTTAAAAAAATATAATAATATAATTATAAAAAAAAGAGTCTTACCTTCAGTTCAATGAGAGTTTAATGTACTTAATACTTAATGAGAAACGAGGCATTATCTGGCAGCCTTTAAGGTCGGGCTTTGGCATGAGGCCCACATGCCCACTTATTCTTACAAAACCCTACACCTGTCTCTTCGAACTCTATGCGTCCTTCCTCTGCCGCCTCTCGCCTCTTTCCTCGGCTCTTGGTGCTGGTGTTGGTTTGGTTGTGGCTTTGTGCATGGTGTTGGTATGAAGGAACAAAGCCATACTATAAGGAGGAACAAAGCCATACTGCAAGGAGGAAATGGAAAGACACCTATTGTTGGAGGAACCACAATCATGTTATGCACCTGTAAATCATTTAATCAATGTAATTGAGTGTGTTTCTTCTTTGAGCTTCAAAGATGTCCGGGCGTGGTAAGGGAGGTAAGGGTTTAGGAAAAGGTGGTGCCAAGCGTCACAGGAAAGTTCTTCGTGATAATATCCAGGTTCTTACGAAATCCAGAAAGTAATCATTTGTGCAGAAAGTAATCATTTAATCGATGCAGTCATCCAATCTGGTGCAGTTCTTTCGCTACTCGATATTCTCAGGATGGGAGATATGGGCGATATGTCTCAGTTGTAGTTTGAAGCAGCTTGGACTGACAAGTATAGTCTCAGGAACCTCTGATCATACAAAGGTTGTGGTTGAATATGGGGTATTGCCTATATTTTCGGAGCTTCTTACCTCTGTGATCCGGTTGATCAGGGGGATTTCTCCTTAGTGATACAGGGCACTGGATGTGTTTCTTTCTTGTTTGGTGATGGCGCGTTTGGTAGTTGTAGTTGCTATGGGTGTTGGAGTCCCGGGGTCAAACCCGCGGGCTTCTCCTCTATACACATTTCATACTCTGCATCATCGAACCATATGGGTTACACTCCATATTCTTCACATCTCGGGAGGCCCACAACCTACCAAAGATCTACAATTTCCACAAATCTGTGCACAGATCAGAGATTCGAGTCCCTGCCTTACTCTGCATCTCAAACTTCGTATGGCCGAAAATTTTAAGTACAATGACTGCAAAAACGGGTGAAAACCAACGACAGAGGCAGCGTAGAACAAAGGGAAAGCCATGGCGGATGCAGACGATGCGACTGCCCGTCTACACGCAGTTAACAAGTACATGAAGAAGCTTCTCTAGCACAAGGAGTTCGATGCTAGAGTTCGTGCACATATGTTATATAAAACTTATGCATCCAAATAGTTAGGGTTTCTTTCCTGATATCTTTATCACAAATTTTACTTAAATAGGAAAATTTTCAGTTTCTTTACTTTTTGCCTAACGTATCTTGAAGTTTCGACGCTCTGTACTGGGTGAGGACCCGCAAATATGATTTCACGGCACTGGATACTTATTATCTAGGGTTAAATTTACATGTAATTATTCAAGCTTAAAATACCCATACTTTAATGCTTATTCTAAGTCATAGAAACATCTCTAACCTGGAAGAACTGTGTGGAATGTATCATGTCATCTATTAGATTGAGACCAATGTTTGTTTCTGCATAATGCGAACTTTAGATAAAAAAATGCACAAAAGTTACTTTGTATGCGTGCTACTTGAATGCATATGGTTCCTTACATACGTCGCTCAGGTTTCAAGGCTAGAATTTCCCGTGCCTCAAATTTAGGGTGGAAAGGTTATTTATAACGTTTATTTTCATATGCAAGATAAGAGAAACCATCTGTTTCAAAATATTTTCTAAAACTAAACAGATAAAGGAGATAATTAAAGGATCTTTGTATCTGGTGCTCTGGTAATTACAGTAACCATAGCGTCACTCCTTCCTTTTTCTATAGCTAAGTAAGACGAGCACATACACATAGGATTTGACGGCCCTAAGGATGTCGTCTAGTCTTACCCCGTACACGATTTCATTTACGTATGGAGTCCTCTTTTCTATAATACATAACAGAAGGTTTTCTACAACTTCTGTACCTGGGATATTTGATATAGATTTTGACGGAATCAAAAAACAAATATTATATTGTATTGCATTATCTCGGATTACTCCTTTGTTTTGCATGTGATGTGAGAGCTTCTTCAAGCTGTTGTTACAGTAGTGGTTTAAGGGTGCTGCTGATATAGTAGCTTTTGTACAATTTAGAGTTTTACTTTTAACACATTTGGGGCACATCCACTTGTATAAAATATAACAGTAATGTTGTAAACGACAGAGATCAGACTAACAGTACATATATGAAGAAAATCTGATTATTATTTAGTACTGAGTTTGGCTGTTACAAACAGTGAACACTGAAAACACCCACAATTTCTTCCTATTACCACAACAAACAATGGCTGAATATGTAACAACCCTAGTTGCTTGTTTTACTTTGGTAATTTTTGTTTTTTTTGTTTTTTTTACATTTTCAATTTGTATTACATTTATTTTTTTTATATTTGTTTTAAAATTTTTGTGTTTTGTTTGCAGGTTAAGCGTAACTGGAGTTAGAGCTTGGAGTTTTGGCCCTTAGGCTCAGATATATCAAATTTTTGGGTGGGTACAATTCCATTACTAAATCGGGTAGGCAGGCGGGTAGGTAGGTAGGTAGGTAGGTAGGGCCTTGGTTCCAGATTTTGAACCAGGGCTCTGATACCATGTGTAGTGGCCAATTTAATTTAACTTCCAATAATTCTTCAAACAATACAGTAACTTCTACTAGATTTATGAAAATTCAATAATTCCTTTCATTCTTAGCACATACGCATGTAATTTAACAACGAATATTAAAATTTTATAGCAAATAAAACAAATACACAACTTAAATTACCTGGGTCTGATGTTAATTCACCTTCCTGCCTTGTTGTTGCCTTGTTGACACTGCCCAAACCTACTATCCTCCCTGCCAACTAGGACAACTACCTAGCTCCAGGATATCATATGGATATCCTGGCCCCCGTTCCCAAAACCTCCAGCAACCCCGGTGCC
Source organism: Picea engelmannii (assembly GCA_009831015.1). Classification (NCBI taxonomy): domain Eukaryota; kingdom Viridiplantae; phylum Streptophyta; class Pinopsida; order Pinales; family Pinaceae; genus Picea; species Picea engelmannii. The sequence continues at coordinate 150,502 of ML790817.1, read as the reverse complement.
TGTACTGATCCAATCCCACTCCAAAACTCCACTCCTCTCTGCAAATCCAAGAGCCCCCAAAAATCAATCCCCCATCCCCCGTAGAATGACCTCCCGTAAACCTCCTTCCCCTCCATATTCCTCCTTCACCGACTTCCCCCTCATTTAATTCCCTACCTAACCCATTTATTACCTTATCTTATCCTTTCGTCGTTAATGCCCTTTATCCCCTTTATTTATTATTTTATCCTATATTTAATGTTTTACCCCTTTGAATTAATATCTTATCCCTTTCTGTGTACGTAACTCTTAATTTAACAAAATAATTTATTAACCCCCCTTTAATCCTTTACTTAATTAATTAATGAGTCAATTAATAATTAATTAATCCTTCACAATCATGAATAACTAATTAATAATAATTAATTAGTTAATGTTATTTTAAGAAATAATTATTGTTTAGATAATCTTTTAGGACAATTAGATTATTAAATTAATTATAATTAATAATCCTATACATCTATTTAAGCAGGGTCGTTACAATTTCAAAATCAAACTCACTAAGGAGAGCCATCAATCTATCTTGTCTAGCATTGAGTTTTGGTTGATCAAACAAATATCTCAACCCACTATGGTCTGTCATAAGAAAAAATCTTCTACCTAAGAGGTAATTCCTCCACATTTTTAAAGCATGCACTATGGTATCCAATTCCACATCATGGGTCACATAATTGACTTCATTCTCATTCAATTTCCTGGATTCGCAACAAATCACATGTCCTTCTTGCATAAGGACTCCTTTGAGCCCTTCCTTGTAGGCATTTGTACACACAAAGAAGTCCTTATTTGGGTCTGCAATATTCAACACAAGTGCATTGGTTAGAAGGTATTTCATCTCTTGAAATCTTTCTTCACATTTTGATGTCCAAATGAATTTAACCCCCTTTTTTTCTGAAGGGAGGTGATTGGGAAACCAATCTTGGAGAATCCCTTTATGAACCTTCTATAGTACCCTGGTAGGCCTATAAAAGATCTGACATCAGATACATATTTTGGGGTAGGCCAATCCATAATGTATTTGATCTTGTTAGGATCAACTGCCACTCCTTCCTCATAAATAACATGGCCTAAGTAATGGACTTGTTTCTGGAAAAAGTCACACTTACTAAACTTAGCATAGATTTGATGCTCTCTTGGCGCTTGAAGCACTAACTTGATATGTTCTTCATTCTCTTCCCTATTCTTGGAATAGATTAGGATATCATCAATGAAATACAACACAAATTTATCCATGAACTTTCTGAGTACATTATTCATTAAGCACATAAAAGTGGTTGGTGCATTGGTAAGCCCAAATGGCACCACCGCAAATTCATAGTGACCATATCGTGTCCTAAAGGTTGTTTTTATGATGTATTCATCCTTAATTTTGACCTGATGGTATCCATACCTCAATTCAATCTTGGACAAAATTGCAGCACCCCTTAATTGGTCAAATAAGTCATCGATCCTTGGTAAGAGATACTTATTCTTGATAGCCATCTTATTGAGTTGTCTATAGTCTATGCACAATCTGAGTGTGTCATCCTTATTTTTCACAAATAAGGCTGATGCTCCCCATGGAGACACACTAGGTTGGATGTATCATTTGTCCCACATCTCCTTTAGCTGTATTTTGAGTTCAACTAGATCTGGTGTACTCATTCTATAGGGTGTTATAGACATTGGTACCTCTCCTGGTACAAGTTCTATTGAAAAGTCAATATCCCTTCTTGGAGGTAGACCTGGTACCTCTTCTGGAAATACATCTTTATACTCTCCTAATATGGGATGGTCCTATAGGATTGGTTTGTTTTTCTCAACAAAGTTCAACACTTGTATTTCATAAAAAGGGCATCCTTTTCTGAAATACTTCTTCAGTTGAAGGGTTGATATTTGTCTCACTGAGACAGGATTTTGAATTCCTTGTAGGTTTATTTTTCTCCCTTCTTCATCTCTTAACTCTAAAGTTTTACTATAACAGTCCAAATTAGTTTTATGGGCATCCAACCAGTCCATGGAAATCAATAGGTCATAGGATCCTAAAGGGATTAGGTTTAGGGTTGCTTGGGTGGGTAATCCATTCATAATAAATTGCATGTTGGTATGACCTATGTCACTTTTCTTTTGGTTCTATTGGATAGTTGTACTAGCCATAATTAAAAATGTTTAACTTGCTGAAATTTACATTTCTCAATAGTTTGAGGGGAAACATAAATCAAATTAGAACCAGGGTCAATTAAAATGGAAACTAGATGGTTGGAAATCATATCTTCCATCTCCACCATTGAAGCTTAGTGGTAAGCTTGTCTATTATCCAAGGTTTCATAAATTTGTGGCATGCTCTTAGCCACATCATTAATTGTGGTAGCCTCTTGGATGTTTTAGACCCTCCTATTGTTTTGTTTCCTATATGGGTAGTCCCTTAGCATGTGTTCTTCTCCACAACCCCAACATTTCAAGGGTTCTCTCTTTGTGTTATCAGTCTTACCTAAAGCTGCTCCAAAGGGTTTATTATCACTTTGATATGGGAAATTATGTTGATATACACTTTTAGTAGGAATTCTCATATTGGAAATTTTCCCATGGTTCTTAGATATTGAGGATTTAAACCCCTTCTTCTTGAATCCTAGATTAATTTTCTTCTTCCAGTGTTCATGAGGTTCTGTCTTATTATTGATTTGCTCATAGAAATGCCTAGCATTCCGGATAGTATCTTCTAAGGTCTTTGTCTCATCAAATTCAATTCTATCCCAGAAGGACTGAGGTAGTCCACTAATGAATCGTTGCATATTTACCTTTTAATCCTTTATGTAGGGCACATACCTCATCAACTCAAGAAATTTGTTGATATATTCATCTATCATGATTTGTCCTAACTTGAGTTCATAGAACTCTTTGGTCTTCCCATCAAATTATTTCTATAAAAAATACTTATTATTGAATTATTTCTCAAATTGCTTCCATGACGAGTCCCTCTCATGGGTTCCTTTCACATTCCTAACATCCTCCCACCAAATGGAGGCCTTTCCATTAAGGTTGAAAATGGATATTTGAGCCTTTAATTTTTTATAGTAGTCATGGAATTTGAAGTACTTCTTCAAGCCAAGCATCCAAAAAATTTCTTCTTCTCCCTTCTTAATATGTCCATCTAAAGTGGTTGGTTTGGACTTCTTAAACTCTTCAGGGTCATGGCCCTTGGAATGTTTCCCCTTCTTTCTTTTCTTCTAGGAATGTGAACTAGTTTTTCTACTAGAAGATTCCTTGGAGTTGTTGATTCCATCACTAGAGGATTCTTTCGTTGAATGTCCCTTGACTCCATGTTGGGCCTTCTTTGTGGTACTCCTCCTTGTGTAGCCACTTTCTAGACCATGTTTTTTTTTTATCTCAGGTGGACTTGGAGTTTTCATAGTATGTTGTCTATCCACATGACTGGATGTTGGTCCATGTTGTAGCTTTCTTTGCATATATGATAGGATTTGCAGTAGGACTGCATTAATTTCAGTTTGTTTTTCATGTTTTTTATCAACCTTTCATTGTCATCCTTACAACTCTATAATTCCTCCATGAGGATTCTTACAATTTTAGCCAAATATGGAGGGGTTTCCACTACCCTCCTCTCATCATATTATTCCTCTCTATTGTCGGAGATTTCCGCCAACTCATGGTGTGTCACCATCCTTTACACTGTAGTTTTCCTATTGTCCATTGACTTCTTGAGTGTTGATAAAATTTTTTCCATTAGTTAATTATATGCATTTTATGAACAATACGTACAATTGCAAAGTGAAGTCAACTTCTTTATTTGCAAACATTAGAAACATACAGTGCAGATTTCCAAAACATTTATCAACAGTAGAAGGTTTCATTCCTCTCTTTAGTAGAGGTTTAGATAAGTTTCTTATAAATGGGGTAAGATAGGGTGTTACCCCTTAAACAGTCTCTAATAAAAAATTTATGCGACTTGTGCATGAGCCCTAGTATGCCAAGTTTTGTTTCCATGCTCTGATACCAATATGTAACACACTCGACCCCTAAACTATCTCATCATAATTTCATTTTCCTTAACTATCTTGAATCCTATTTCTGAGATATCTGTTGAATTATTCTTGCCATGAGATTTCTAACAACTGCCACCATGATGAAATCTGAGTTCTGGATTGCAATTTATGTCTCTCGAATCTCTTCGGGCGGTATTATTCAAGGGACACACGACGCCCACATGGATTCATCTCATTCGTACTATCCCAAGGTCCTCTGAAATCTCAAAGCTCCCTAACATCCCTACACCCATGGTGGAATTATATCCATCGTTCAATCCAACGATGAGACTTGATCCTCATTTAACGCATAATCTAAAGAGGAATTCAATGTTCGACGCTTCGACACTGAACGCCCATTTTGCTTCCTATGAGCGTATCCTCTGGAGTCCCAAAATCCTAAATTCCTAAAGGATCCTGAAATTTCTCCACGTGGTTTCGGTCGTTGGCCTTTCGGCTTTTCTACGACACTACACCCCAATCCTCTGAAGTTCGTAAGTCCCAGACTGTCGAAGGGTCCACCCTTACACACGATGGCACATTAAAAGTAGAGGAAAGGACATGTAGGTCCCAATTACTCTTCTCGTTGTTAGGCCAAGAGAGTAAATTCCAGGGGAGGTGACATGTGGTAAGGAAGAGATGACACATGGCCCCTTCAGTGGGTTACTCATGTCACATTTGAATGGGCACATAGGGTATACAAAATGTACAAATCTAGGTGACACATGGCACACCAATCGTGGGTCCATGTCACCCTGGGTGATGTCAATGTGCCACATCACTCCAGACTGATGAATTTTTTACGCCCTTAGATCTCACGGTCGAGATGTGTCCACGTAGATCCACTAATCTATGGACTCCAATACTTCATAACTTTGGAATTCGATGAATTTGTTGTGTGAAATTCTCCTTGCTCCATGAGTGGTCAATGTTGGACTGACCTCCATATGGAATCCAATGACCAGTAAATATCCCGAAGCATCCCTAGATCTATGGTTCATGTTAATTCATAGCTCCAGCCTTCAGGGTTTTGAAATTATGGAAACTTTGTTCTGTTGAATTAGGACTTCCCGAAGTACTGTACATGAGTCGCTCCACTAGAATATCAGACAGTTTAGAGGGGTTCTCAACGGACTCCCCAGATCCACAGATCATATCAATTCATAACTCCGACATTCGGGGAATTTTGTGCTACAACACCTTTGTTCTCATGAATTAGTCAATGATAGACCTACCTCAGCATAGATCCAATGACTAGGGGGAATCTCGAATACCCTTGGATATACAACTTGCGATACTTTGCAATTGGTAAGTGGGTCATAGTTTAACAGTCGGACATATATATATTCCAAGGTTAGGGAAACCACCAGACATCGTTCAACCTCATGGTTAACTATGTCAACAAGTTTCCTTCAACTGGTTTGCAAATGGTAAGGTCATAACACCCAGAGCATCGAACTTTCAGAGTTCCAAAGTTAGAAAGGCTTAGCTCCTTTCAGGCCTAGCACAGGGTTCCCAGACCTTAGTCACATGTGTCCTCCAAAAATTCTCATTGGCTACACGCTAATCTCTTAGTCATGAATTAGTTAAGGACATGGACATGAGCCTTTGGTCATATAGGTGAAGGGTCTGAGAGAGGCGCCCTCCTTCCACAAAATTTCTAACTTAGTATTCCTGTGAAGGTAATTTCGAGAGCTCGGAAGGACTTAATCATTTCAGTTACACTTACCCCGACTCTCTGGCAGTCCCAAATCCCATAATCCCTCTAGAGGCTAAGTCGAAGCAACCATAATACCATTCAAAAGCATGGAATTCATAGAAATACAATCAACATTTATACCTTAATCATTCAATACATAATTTAGTCATAGGCATGTACATTAAATCATCATTTCCATTTCAGTTCACAGAGTATGAAAATACTTATCAGAAACCATATATCGTGAAGAGACTACTGAAAGGGGTGTTTGTTTCCACCCAATCGTAGGTGCAACCAATCCTGAATGGATTTACCACTGGCCACCCCCTAGCTATACAATGATGCTATGAGAGAGACGCTTTCTTCTTTCTTAGAGACAATCAAGGGCGAAGGTTACTCTCCTCCTCCCACATGATATTAGAAAATGGTTTTATTTGTACCAAGCAAGGAGGTTTGCAACGAGCAACTCCATAATCACTCTTCAACCTCATTTATCATATTGGATTGAAAATGTTGCCAACAACTTCTTGCACCTAGAATGAGCTTGTTTTTCAGTTCTCCTTCGAACCAGAGAGTTGCAAGAACTCTCTTCTTTTCTAGAGGTTGGTCTCTCCACTCTGCTTCCCTGCAGATCTACCTCTACCCACAAATTACTTCCTTTATTTCCTTCCTCAACAAGATTGCATGGGTCCAAATCCCCAACTCGTGGTTAGGTCTGGAAGCCTTACATATGGGTACCCTGCCCCATCTCCTCATTAAATTTTAAGGAGGATTTTGCAACTACCATCGTAACTGGTAATTCAATCCTAGGTCCGAGGACTGTTCTGGTTCAGAGAAATTAAATCTAGTAAGGTACTGGTATGGTGGGGGTCATCTCAACCATTTTTGGTTCCCCTTACTATATCTCTAACAATATCATGGTCTATATTGGAAGACCCCCTTTCAACAATTATGAAACACTATCCATTTTTAATTAATCAACAGAAATATATACATTACCTTTTATAACAAAGCGTTCACCAAATCCAACATTCACAGATATTCAGTTTGCCACGGTCTTTTGGCAAGTTATAGTTATATTTACATGCCTGGGTAAACATGGGTATTAAATTGTATGTAGGTTTTCTAAAATGGCTCTTCTTATACCATGCGACAAAAATATAGAAGCTTCTAAAGCTATTGAATTCTTTTTCTGGCATGTATGGTGCCACTCTATTTTACCACTCACTATCATTTATGACTTTGACTTCACATTTCTTCATCAATTTTGGGAAACCTTGTGGAATATTTTGGGCCATTAGTTGAGGTTCTATACAATATCATTTCATCCAAAAAATCATGGTCAAATTGAGGTGGTAACTCATTCCTTGGCTCATAATCCTTGCATGTATCGCTAATAAAAAAATAATCAGGACACTTATATTCATGTGTTGCAACATAGCTAGAATAGAGCTCTCCATGTCTCTAAAGGAAGCTCTTTATTTGAGGTTTTTTATGGTTATTAACTACTTGCTCCCTACGATCAATTCCTATAACTCTACCCAAAACTTTGTATTCTCATCAATAAATATGCCCCTCATAGCACAATATCTTAGCCAAAGAGATTCTATAATATTTTTTTCTAAACTCAAACCTATTTGATATTGGCCTTATATCATTTTGCAAAAAATTGGGGAAAATGTTTATTGATTGAATCTTCCTTCTCAACTTGATATACATTATGCCATGAACATGAACCAAAAGCTTTAGCAGCCTCCACATTTGGTTAATGAAGTTGTTATCTTTCTTCCTAAGGACAACATCTCAAATTTTCAATGGCCTTTGGATGAACACATGTTCTTGATTTATACACGGGAACCACTTGGAATACATCCACTACCACTTGTGGAGTTGGTAAAAAAGGTTCATTTCAAACACTACCACTTGTGGAGTTGGTAAAAAAGGTTCATTTCAAACACTACCACTTGTGGAGTTGGTAAAAAAGGTTCATTTCAAACACTTGAGAAACACTTCCCACAACCTACAAGAGAAATGTGGGACGATTTCCTCTAAACATAGGGAAAATGATGAGACATAGTCGATAATTTTAATATATGACAAACATATTTGTAAGCCACTTTATTTTTCCCCTTAGCTCATATCATGTCAATAACTAGAGAAAAATAGAATAAAGAGAAAATAAATCCATAATTTTTTCTTTAAATAGTCTTTGATTTTACGTGGATTTATTCCTCTCCCACGGTAAATCAACTTCATTCTTCTCCATAGGGAAAAATAAAGTCACTTCGTTCCTCTCTAGTTGGTTGAACAACTTCAATCCAAATATGGCATTCAAGAAACAAAGAGAAAAAATTCATAGAAAAATTTAGTGTCTATTTACCTAATACTCGTCGGTGGAGCAAATTTAATACTCGTCGGTGGAGCAAATTTAGTAGACTATAATATTATATTGTATATTCTTATTTATTACACATATCTCTAGGTGCATTATTATATTGTTCCTTCTTCTAGAAACTTGATTGTAGATATTTATTCTCTTAGAAGTTTATTTTAGTGATATTTAATATAAAATTAGTAAACTTTGATCACTATCCCATATCTGTTTACTCTTATATATAGACAAATGAGTATACAATTATACATATATACATACATTTCTGACAATCATACTTGCATACTTGTCTTTATTTATTTACTTATGCTTGAGTTCTTTTCTATTACTGGTAGTGCTCATATAAAAGTGGTCTTGTTGTTAGAAAATTTTGGGTTTAAACTTCCAATACATTTTTAAACCTCAAAAACATTTTTTTGCATTATTGCAATTGAATTTTACCAAGTATATTTATCAACACCAAAAAATGTTCTTTTCATCGATAGATTTCCAATGAGATGTCGTGTTTCTCAAATAGAGATTGTATGTCGTGTTACTAAGATAGTGGTCGATATTTCCCCTACATGTATTTATGGAGCTTGTCACCCTATATCACTCATTCATTTATGAATATTATCGATTCCACTATAGACTTCTATAAACATTGTGAATATTTCAAGAGGGTTTAAAACACTAAATCAAACCTTAATTCTAGATATAAAAAAACCTAGCAAAAGGAGGGAAAGGGTTCTTGATGCAAAGATTTCTAAGGGTCATAAATTTTGACTTGGTTATCCATTTGGGATGAAATTTTACAGGGAGTTGCATCTCGAAGAGTTCAAGAGTTCACTATTATGTTGATCTGATCCGTCATATAGGACATTGTTTCAACACTTTTCTGGGGCCAAATACCTTCATATAAGGCCTCGAATTGGGGTTTTAGTGTTTTTACGAGAATTTTTAAATTAGTAATTATCAATTATCTCTTAGTTTATTCACCTAATAAAAAAAAAGAGTTGACAAATAGTGTCACTCTATTTATGTTTTAGTTATTGGTCAGTTTTAGAGTCGTGCAAGAATTTTCTAAAATTCGTTGTTTTTTCTAGAATTAGTTGTTTTTCTAAAATTTGTTGTTTTTTTCTAAAATTCGTTGTTTTTCTAAAATTCGTTGTTTTTCTAAAATTAGTTATTTTTCTAAAATTAGTTGTTTTCGAAAATCTCAGATACTATTTATAATGGGTTGAAGTTCCATTGTAATATTTAGGATGAAGAAGGAAGAAAAGAGAGTTATTTTGCATTCTTGTGTGTTTGTCGGGTTTTTAAATCTCATGAATGAATTATATTTTATTGGCTACATCATCTGGCATTAGAGAAGGAAGATGGTTGGGAGAGGAAGAGGAATATTAGGTCTTTCTTAGATGCATAGAGATACGAAAAACCTCCAAAGGCAAGTATCATATCTTACAACCGTTATGTATACTTAGATAATAATACAAAGATAAGTGTTTTATGAATAGACATACCAAGGAGATGTAGATCAAGATATAGAACATGAAGAATAACATGAAGAACACAAAGAAGAAAAATTAGAGCACATGACTTTTGAAGAAAGGATGTTGATGGATCTAGAAGGGAGAAGTGATGGGATCAAAATGGAAGTTTCATAATATGCATGGAGTCTTAAACCAAAGGAGTTAATAGATTGGTTGAACGCCACATGAGATTTATTTTTTAACAGAAGCCTATGAGAGAGGAAAAGAAGGTGAAATTTGCATGCACCAAGTTGAAGGGTCATACCATGATCTAGTGGGATCATGTGCAGAAATAAAGAACAAAAAAAGGAAAAGACAAAATTAAGATTTGGAATAAGATGGAAAAGAAATTCTGAAAAAAAAATATTTCTTTGGACTATGCCTAGACCCTTTTTCATAGATTTAAAAACTTGAAGAAAAACCTGTCCACCATGGAGGAACTCATAAACGAGTTTTATCAGTTGTCCATTCGTATGGATCACTGTGAAACTAACGAGAAAGTGGATGCAAGGTATGTGAATTGTTTAACATTTTCTATTCAAGATGAATTGAGCATGCATAGGGTTCACAACATGGAAGAGGCATACCAATTAGCCTTAAAGGCTGAGGAAAAACAAAACCGACAATTTTCTCAAAGGAATAGACGAGTGAGGAGGGGTACATTGTCTACCTCACGAGGTGGTTTTAACTATGCCAGAGGAGAATCATCCCAAGGAGTTGAGAAAGAAAAAGATACTTGACAAGGTAACCTGAATCAACCATGAGAAAGAGGGTTTCAGAGGGGTAGAGGTTAAAGTGGTGGCAGAGGAGGACCTTATGTGTGTTTTAGGTGTGGTGTAGAGGTTCATTGAGCATTTGAATTCCCAAATTATAACATGGAAGATACAAATCAAGGAAAATATCCTATTTCAAACTTGGTCTAAGCTAGGAATGAAGAAGAAGGAGATGAATATGAAGTCCCTCCCGACATGGGGAAGAATATCATGATACGAAGGTCAGTAGTGATTCCTAGAAAAGAGCAAAGGAAGAGTAGCGACAATCAAGATTATTGTCTTTGGAAAAATATTCTTCGAACCAGATGCACTTTTGGGGGAAAGGTATGTCAAGTTATTGTTGATAGTGGTACTTGTGAGAATATGGTTTCCAAAGAGATGGTAGATAATTTGAAATTGTAGATTTTAACCTTGTACAATATCTATTGCAAACAAATATTCAGTAAAAGAACAGAAAAGATACAATGACAAATACAAACATTACACAGAGATTTTTCCCTTGGAAACCCAAACCGGGAAAAACAACATATTCTATATTCATTCATGTGTGATACATTGTTTACAATACAATATACATATAGGAGCCAGTGACATCCAAAAACCTAACCCAATGACCTGGATTAGACCACAACCCTAATTCCTTAACTGGAAATAGAAAACCATCGGCAAAAACCATGTGCCGAAAAACCACCTAAATACATGTTTCCCAAGGCATGTGACATGTTTCTCGAGGCATGTGACAAGTTTCCCGAGGAAAAAAAAAATCTCGAGGGTGCTGCCCCTGCACGCCCGGCTACTACTCGTGCAAAGAATATAACACATACACAACATTCTCCCACTTGTTGTTTTCTTTGCATACAGGGGGTTACATGGTTACATAGTCAATGATCTAGGTCATCAATGCCCATGGATCCTCTACACCAAGATAACTTCTCAGTGCTCATAGATTTTGTTAATGAGTCTGCAAAATTCTTCAAAGTGTCCACCTTCATCAACAATACTTTCTTTTCTTCAACCATGTCTCTCACAAAGTAATATTGAATATCAATATGCTTTGTCTTTGAATGATGATTTGGGTTCTTCGCCAGGAAAATTGCACTCTGACTGTCACAATCTATCCTTACAGCTTGTTGTACCAACCCAATACCTGAACACAATATGTGTAACCATACTGCTTCCTTACTTGCATGAGTGGTTTCCATGTATTTATCTTATGTAGTTGAAAGTGCCACTATAGCCTGTCTTTTGCTCATCCAACTTATTGCTCCTCCAAATAGGTTAAACACATACCTACTTGCAAATCTCCTACGATCCAGATCTCCATCCCAGTATGCATCCAAAAATTCATGTATATCCACCACTTTGTTCAATCCCGATCTTCGTTCATAGCAAAATCCATAGCTAGCAGTGCCACACAAATACCTGAAAACCCTTTTTACTGTTGTCCAATGCTCCTTCCTTGGTTTTGACATATACCTGCTCAAAACTCCCACTGCATGTGCAATGTTCGGTCTAGTATAGACCATTGCATACATCAAACTTCCAATTGCACTCACATATGGAACAAGAGACATGTCCTCCTCCTCTTCATGTGTCTTGGGATACTGATCCACAAATAACTTTACACCAACAGGAATAGGAACCCTGATCGGTTTACATTCCTACATATTAAACCTCTGCAATATTGTCTGGACATACTTTCTCTGATTTAACCATAGTTTCCTCCTTTTCCAATCTCTTTTAATTTCCATGCCCAAAATTAAATTTGAAGCACCAATATCCTTCATGTCAAATTTAGAGGACAACTGAGTTTTCACATCCTGGATAATCTCCTTGTTGTTTCCTATCAACAACATGTCATCCACATACAAGACCAAATAAATAAAATGATCACCAATTAATTTAAAATACACACAATGATCATCCTTGCTTCTTGTGAAGCCAAGTCCCAACATATAAGTATAAAAATTTTGATACCACATCCTTGGTGATTGTTTTAAACCATACAGGGACTTTTTCATCTTGCATACTAGCTCCTTCTTTCCCTTCACAACATAACCTTCTAGTTGCTTCATATAGATTTATTCTTCCAGATCCCCATGTAGGAATGTTATATTCACATCCATTTGTTCTATTTCAAAATCAAATGCAGCAACAACACATAACAAAAATCTTATGGAGGTTAACTTGGCAATAGGATAAAAAATATCACCAAAATCAATTCCTTCAACCCAGGAATAACCCTTTGCTACTAACTGAGCTTTGTATTTCTCCACTTTTCCTTATGCATTCAACTTATTTTTAAATACCCATTTGCTTCCAATGGGATTTCTTCCAGTTGGAAACTCCAATAGATCCCAAGCCTCATTCTTATCCAAAGATGTCATTTCTTCTTTCATGGCCCTTTTCCATAGATTTGCATCCTCTGAATCCACTACCTCCTTGATAGTTCTAGGATCATCATCAGTAATAGACAAAACAAAACTTGAATGGAAATCATATGGAGTATACCTTTCCGGTAGCCTTCTTTCTTGAACTGATCTCCTCAATACTGGAGTATGAGGATCTTCTTCTTTTGATTCTTGTTCTTCTGTAGAGTCTGACTCATCATATTTTAAATCAAACTCTATTTTCACTGGTTCTTCCTTACTTGGTAGGACTTCATGTTTAACATCATCCTTCATTGCTCTAAATACCACATCTCAACTATACACTACCTTCTTAGTTTCTGGGTTCCAAATATTATAACCTTTGAGACCATCTTTATATCCAATAAAGATACACTTTTCGACCTTCTTATCTAGCTTAATCTTGTTTTCCTTTGGAACATGGACATATGCATCACAGCCAAATACCTTGAGATGTGTGAGAGAAGGTTCCTTACCATTCCATACCTCTCATGGATTCTTGTCATCCAATGCCAATGAGTGTGATCTGTTGACCAGGTAACATGCAATACCCATTGCCTCTTCCTAGAATTATTTCCCTAACTCGACACCACTAAGCATGCACCTTGCTTTTTCCATTAGTGTCATGTTCATCCTTTTTGCAACTCCATTCTACTGAGGTGTATATGGAGTAGTCTTTTGTCTTTCTATACCTTACTTCTTACATAATTCTTCAAATTCATTCCCGCAGAACTCTCCACCATTATCTGTCCTCAACACCTTAATTATTTTCTCTGTTTGATTCTCAAGAAGAGCCTTAAACTCTTTAAACTTGTCAAAGACTTCAAATTTATTTATGAGGAAATATATATAAGTATTCCTCAAGAACTCATCAATAAATGAGATGTAGTACACAGATTTTCCCAATGATGGGATCGACACAGGTCCAAAAACATCACTGTGAACTAGCTGTAAGATTCCTTCTGTCCTCTTTGCACCAGAGGGGAATCTTACTCGATTCTTCTTCCCATATAGACAATGTTCACAGAAATCAAAATCCAGAGAGCAGTTAGACATTCCTTCAACCATACCTTTCCCGTGTAGTAGTCAAAGACCCTTCTCTCTGATATGCCCCGGTCTTTGATGCCACACTATAACCTTTTTCCAGAGACTGTAGGATTTCTTTCTTCTTCAACTCTAATATCAGGAACAATGGAACTATTACACCCATCACTAATAGTGCTTCCTTCCATATTATACAAAGTTCCAAACCGAACTCCTTTCCGCAACACCATTTCTCCTTGAACCATCCTCCAGGTTTCCTTTTCAAATATTTTTTTAACCCCTACATCGTCCATTTTTCTTACAGAAATCAATTTTTTGGCCAAACTTGGGATGTGTATAACACTAGGTAGTGTTCTAATCCTTCCATCTATGAGCTGCAAATTGACTTTTCCTCATCCTATCATTCTGGTTGTCGAATCATCACCTAAGAAAACATTACCTCCATCATACCTTTCATATCCGTAGAACCACTCCCTGTGGGGAGTCATATGAAAGGATGTCCTAGAGTCAACCAACCATGCCTCATGATCTGCATGTGTGTTTGAAGAAGCCAAGTACACATCGCCTCCTTCTTCCTTGGATGTCTTTTCTTCTATAGAATGAGATTCTTCAGATCCCTTCTTTTTCTCAACCTTGGATCTACTCTGCTTCTTGTAGTGCCCTTCTTTTCCATATCTCCAACATACCCTTACAAACTTTCCAGGAGATTTAGATCTGCCCTTAGACTTAGATCTCCTACTTGAGAAATTAGATATATTACTTTCCTGGGAATGTTGTCTTTCAAATAATGCGTCTGTGCTCTGTCCTTCCATATTCTTCCGCCTCATCTCCTCTGACAACAAGGATGAGACCACTTCATCAAACTTCAAGGTAGTTGTATTAATACCTATGGCCACAACCAGACTATCCCAGGAGTCTAGTAAAGAACACAATAAACTAATGCATTTATCTTCATATGAAATTTTAATCTCAATAGATACTAACTGACTTACCACAGTATTGAAGGCATTCAAATTATCTACCACTGAGTCTCCATCTCTCATCCTCAGGTTATAAAACTTCTTTCTCAGGAATAGTTTATTTACCAGGGACTTAGACTGATACAACTTCCCCAACTTTTCCCACAAATCCTTGGTTGTAGCTTCCTCTGACACATTCAATAATACTAAATCAAAGAGACACAGTTGGATTGTGATCTTTGCCTTCTGATCCAACTTTTTCCAGTCATCTGTTGAAGTTCCTGCAGGTGCAGTACCTGGAACTACCACGATCCATTGATCTCTTTCCACCAACAGATCTTCCATCTTGAGCTTCCACAGCTCAAAAAATTTCCCATTAAACTTCTCGATCTCCATCTTTGAATTGCTTGCCATTTCTTTTCACCTGAAAAATCAATACCGCAGATCTCCCACTGTAATAAGGCTTATCACAGTCCCGAGCCAAACCCTTGACCACAAAGGCGTCCCCCTGAAGCCAACAAAGATCTGATACCAACTGTAGATTTTAACCTTGTACAATATCTACTACAAATAGATATTCGGTAAAAGAAAAGAAAAGATACAATGACAAATACAAACATTACACAAAGATTTTTCCCCTGGAAACCCAAACTGGGAAAACCAACATATTCTATATTCATTCATGTGTAATACATTGTTTATAATAAAATATACATATAGGATCCCACGACATCAAAAACCCTAACCCAATGACCTGGAATAGTCCACAACCCTAATTCCTTAACCAGAAATAGAAAATGATCGGCAAAAACCATGTGCTAAAAACCCACCTAAATATGTGGCATGTTTCATGAGGCACGTGACACATTTCCCGAGGCATAATTTTTTTTCTCGAGGGTGCTTCCCCCGAACTCTCGTGCGGGGAAAATTCACCCCCCTGCACCCCCCAAGGGGGGGCCTAGCGGACCACCCTCAAACCCCCTTGCACGCCTGACGCATACACAACAAAAATTATGTTGTGGAACACATCCCCATCCTTACCAAATTGCATGGTTAAAAAAAGGGAATGAAGTAACCATTAATAAAATATATTTGATCAAGTTTTCCAACAGTAAGACTTATAAAGATGAAGTCTGGTGTGATGTCATTCTGATGGATACATGTCATCTTTTATTGGGGAGGCCTTGGAAATATGACAACAAATTCATGCATAATGGAGAAAAGAATACCTACACCTTTTGTAAGGATGGATTGAAAGTCATCTTATTGCTCCTTAAGGATGAGGGGAAAGATAAGAATATATTCTTAGAAAGAGATCTTGTTATGGAAATGAATGAAAAAGGATTATGTTATGCATTAATAGCACAAAAAGGAGTCGGGGAAGACATACCAATCCCTATTGAAGTGGCCAAGATACTAGAAAAATATGTTGATGGTATCCCTAATGAACTACATGATAGTCTTCCACCAAAGAGGGATATTCAAAATCACATTGATCTAATCCTGGGATCACCTTTGCCTAATTAGGCTGCCTATAGAATGAGGCTTACACAACATGTAGATCTCAACCGACAAGTTGAAAAACTTATAAAGAAAGGCGTGGTAAGAGAAAGCATGAGTCCCTGTGATGTACCGACATTGTTGACTCCCAAAAAGGATAATACGTGGAGGATGTGCACAGATAGTAGATAAATCAATAAAATTACCATAAAATATCGGTTTCCTATACCGTGCTTAGAATACATGATGGATGTGCTAGCCAGAGACAAATATTTTAGTAAAATTTATTTGTGAAGTGGATACCACTAAATCTGAATTCATGAAGGGGATGAATGGAAAATTGCCTTCAAGTCTAGGGATGGACTATATGAATGGATGGTGATGCCATTCGAGTTGTCCAATGCACCTAGTACTTTCATGCAGTTGATAAATATTGTGCTTTGACCTTATATTGGTAAGTTTGTTGTCATTTATTTTGATGACATCCTAGTTTTCAGTAACACCAAAGAATATCACTTGCAACATTTAAAAATTATATTGGATGCATTCAGAAAGCATCATATTTATGCAAACATCATGAAATGTAGATTGCTGCAAAAAAATTTGGTATTTCTGAGTTTTTTAATCTCGATAGAAGGAGTCAAAATCGATTCAGAGAAGCTTAGAGCAATTTTGGAGTGGCCTAATCCCAAGAGCATAACCTAGGTAAGAATTTTTCATAGGATGGCCACCTTTTGCCGAAAATTTATTTGAAATTTTAGCAGTATTGTAGCACTCATAATAGATTGCACCAAAGGAAAGACATTCAAGTGGACCAATGAAGTTTAGAAAGTTTTAATTTTCTAAAGAATAAGGTAACAAAGGAATTTATATTAGCCTTACTAGATTTTGATATAGTGTTTTAGTTAGATTGTGATGCTTCACATGTAGGCATTGGAGCTATACTTAGCGGAGTAGGTAGATCAATTGTATTTTTTAGTGAAAATTTGAATGAGGTAAGAAAACACTACTCCACATATATTGTATAATTTTATGCAATTGTGAAAGCATTGCAACATTAGATGTATTATTTGGTGCCGAAGGAGTTTGTGTTATTTACCGATCATATTAAATTAAAATATGTAAACACCCAAAATAAATTGAATAATAGACATGCAAAATGGGTCTCTTTCTTACAAGGATACAACTTTGTCCTGAAGCACAAATCAGGACAACATAATCAAGTCAGATACTTTGAGTTGGTGCACTATCCTTTTCACAACCATGGAAAATTAAGTAATCGGGTTTGCTGCATTAAAGGATCTCTATGCGTATGATAACAATTTTTGGGAGATTATGGAATAGTTGAAGAATCCATTCGTTGGGAACATGGATCTTATTCGGAGTGAATATTTTATTCCAGATGGCTACTTCTTCAAAGGAAAAAAACAAACAATGCATTCCAATTGGTTCTATAAGAGAAAATATTATCAGAGAACTTCATAGTAGTGGTTTGGCAGGACATTTTGGAAAGGATAAGATGTTATCCTTAATAAAAGATAAGTATTATTGGCTGAAGATGAAAAATGATATAACTAGGTATGTTGTACGATGTAGGATTTGTCAAATGTCCAAAGGACACTCACAAAACACAAGGTTGTATATGCCATTACCAGTGCCCATAGACCCATGGACATATATGAGCATGGAATTTGTGTTGGGGCTCCCAAATACATAGTGAGGGAATGATTCAATTTTTGTGGTTGTTGATAGGTTCTCTAAAATGGCTCATTTCATTGCTTGCAAGAAGACTAGTGATGCATCGAGGGTGGCAGAATTGTTTTTTCCAGAAATTGTTAGATTGCATGGGGTTCAAAAAAATATTACCTCTGATAGAGATACTTCGTTCTTGGGTTATTTTTGGAGGATTTTATGGAAGAAAGTGGGGAATAAATTACAGTTCAACAGTGCCTATCACCCCCAAACATATGGGAAAACCAAGGTAGTAAATTGGAGTTTGGAAAACTTGTTACACAACATTGTTGGAGAGAATCCCAAGCAGTGGGATTTGTCTTTACCTCAAGAAAAATTCGCCTACAATAGTTCGATGAATAGATATACAGGTAAATTTACATTTTAGGTTGTTTAATATAGCAATCATATGGGTGTCCTAGATTTCGTGCAGTTACCTCTTGGGGATAGGATCAGTGATGATGGAGAAGCATTTGAAAAACACAATCAACAGTTACAGTAACAAGTGATACAAAAATGGTAGGCCAATAATGAATATAACAAAATTATAAAAGATGCTCACCGATGATACTAGGTATTCAATGAAGTTGATTTGGTGATTCTTTATTTATATAAAGGGAAATCTCTTAGAGGAACCTACCACAAATTGAAGTATAAGAAAATTGGTCCTTGCAATATTCTCAATCAAATTAACGACAATGCTTATAAGGTCGATTTACCAAATGATATTGATATTTCCCTATATTTAATGTTTATGACTTATATATATTCCATGGGGATGATCTAGGTGATGAAAGTGAGGTGGAGGTGGATTGTAAAAATTCCATTCCGAGAAAGAAAAAGGAAAATATTGTGCATATTTTAGATAAGAAGACCCTTCATACTCGACCAGGTCAATACAACCGATAGATGGTCGAATGTGAAGGTGTAGAACCAACAAAGAGTACATGAATTACAAAGGGGAACTTGTCGAACCTAGATCACATTAAGTGGAAACATTTTGAAGACAATGAATTGCATGAGTTGCGTTCTTTTCAACAAGAGGAGAATGATGTAGGGATTTTTTAGGGTCATAAATTTTGACTTGGTTATTTGTTTGGGATGAAATTTTATAGGGATTTGTGTCTTCAAGAGTACACTATTGTATCGATCTGATCCTTTAGACCGGACATCATTTTGACACTTTTCCAGGGCCAAATTCCTTCATATAAGGCCTCAAATTGGGGTTTTAGTGTTTCTACGAGAATTTTTAAATTACTAATTATTAGTTATCTCTTGGTTATGCATCTAATCAGAAAATAAAATTTACAAATAGTCTCTCTAGTTAGCTTTTAGTTATTGGTCAGTTCTAGAGTCATGTGAAAATTTTCTAAAATTAGATGTTTTTCTAAAATTAGTTGTTTTCGAAAATCGCAGATACTAGTTATAAGGAGTTGAACTTCCATTGTAATAGTTAGGATGGAGAAGGATTAAAAGAGAGTTATTTTCCATTCTCCTGTGTTTTCTTGGTTTTCAAATCTCATGAATGAATCAAATTTTATTGGCTACATCAATTCTCTTACTTCTAGTTGATGTAGATGTTCCATAGTATGAATGATAAGTGTGGAGGAGAGATTAGAATAGAAAAGTGGAAAAGGTAATCTATAGTGTAGAGGATTGTAGCATGCCATATTGTTTCTTTGATTCATAGTGAATTTGTAACTCTTTATAGATTGTAAATTTATGTCCATTATATTAAAGAAAAAAGGTTCATCCATTCTTTTAGTGGAGTTTTCCCAAATCAAATTTCTCAAGGACAAAATCTGTTGTTTATTATTTCCGTTCTGCTATTTGTAATATTTTCATTCAAAGGCAGAAAAACCCACTTGTCAACCAATAGTCAAGACAACCATCATTGGTTGTTATTTGCAAATGTTGGATAACTCGTCATTGTTATTCAAGGAAAAACATGCCACCTAAAATAACCCACTAGTGGTCCATAAGGGGGAATACTTTCACTCTTGTCAAATGCATCTATGTTTTGGGTCATTAACCTATTTCCTTACAACTAAAGAAGAAAAACTCTTGTCCAATCAGAAGCAGTATTAGGTCTTACTCCAAGACCAAAGTAAGACCTTAAGGTGGTTTCATCTTAAATAGTATCTGCAAGAAACAATATCACTAATTATGATCACTTAAGCTACAATAATAGGGTCATGTACTTTCCAATAGCATTTAACTTTAACCTATACATGAAACAAAATATTACCTTGGTGGTAATTTAACCTCATGCCAAAAAAATTATTTGTAATCATTTTATGGATAATATGTTTTCCATTTCATTTAAACCGTTAAATATATGTTAAATCTCTCAATAATAAAATATAGACTCACTCGTTAATTCAGATCACACATATAGCAGTTAATGAAAGAAAGGGAATGTTGAATAATAGTAAAATAAAATAACTTCATTTCTCTTGTCTTTCATATCCCATTTCCTCTTATGCATACTCAAAATTTTGTCATTCACATTTATGTTATCTTGTTAAGGCGAATAAATATGGAACATAGTATGGCCGATTTGGAATATTAGGTAATTGAGTGTGTTGCAACTTCATCAAATTATTTTAAGCACAAAGGAATTGGAGAGTATCATGCATGTTACCCCCCATATCACCTAGGGGTAACTAGAGGAGATCATGTCTCATGGCCGACAATGAAGATAATGATCCTGATGATGATGATGGTCAGTATTCTCCACAGACAACACCCCCTTAGATGCCTTCCCCCTCATCCAACTCAACTCATTGCACTTGATCCACATAGTTCATCTGATGATGGTGGTAGAACACACATGATGCACAATATTCATTGTTTCATGTAAAGTGTCACATTCAATGCATTAGGCATTTAGGTGAGGATCATAGGATAAAGTTGAATAATGAATCATGAGCTTTGAAGTTATGCTTTTTTCCTTGTTTCACTGTGGTGGACACTATTTGTGTCCTAGTTTAGTGTTGTCACTCTTGGGGAATAGGGGTACTACTGGGAGGTTTTTGTAGGGGTAACGTATCACCCCTTTTCATACTTAACACTTTCCATTCTTCGGTCTTCCATGGTGTATTAAAATTCGGGTAACAACTGTTACATGTACACCAAATAGGCCCACAATTCATTCTCCTATGAGAAGAAGGGATAGAATGTCGAGGTTGACACAACTGCTAGAAAAAATGAATAAGAAAAATAAAACATGTTATTAAAGAAATAAGAAATGATGGGATAAAAAATGACCAAGTCAAAATCTAAAGTTCATCTTGAGCTCTGCCCCTCACTATGAGGCGATTTCCCCTAGTTCGAATGCACCAAATACATATCAAGTAAAAAGACTTAATCACGATAATAAAAAAAATGAATGCTTGAAACTTGAAAAGGGGACTTGCAAAAGCAATAAAATAATATCGAAAGGAAAGAAAGGGGTTTGGAATACACACACTGTTGAGAAAAGGGTATCTAAAGTAGTAAGTTCTCCCTCTACAAAGGTGTTCAGGGATGTGGATAGAGCATGATTCCTTGAATGTCAATGATTCCATCACCATGAAGTAAACCCCATACCGCTTCATTCACTATACTTACACTTTGATGGGTTTTGGGGAAATATCCCTCTACCTAGGTACTGACACACCTAGTAGGTTCTTTTAATGGTCCTCCCATACCTAAAATTGTCAAATTACATAAATTCTCGAGTTAATATGAAGTTTGAAGAAGAAACCTAATTGGAATTGCTTATGCAGATTTTGTATTAAGTGGTGTCTTACTTTGTATTATTCTAATGGCTATGGTATCTTGTAGTTGTTGGTTTTACTTGATTATATGGGCCTTGTTTGGTCATGATTCACCTTGACATGGTCCTTTGGAGGAAACTTTCACCATGACACCTAGAACGTTATGAAATTTTTGAAGGATGTTGCACACTTGATGCAAAGCATTGGGTCTTTTAATGACTTGGCATGCCCTGAGGCACCTTTCATCACTTCTTGGGCCTTGGAAATTGTTCATATGATCTTATATGTTACAAATATGGTCATATATGTTTTCATATGGGTAGGAAGCTCCTCACCCTAGACAATGCACCCCAAAGCATGTTTCACTTGAAGAAGATTGGACACACCTTGGGAGGATGATGAACCCTGCTTCCATATTGGAAATTTGTGTTTTACCTTGGACGTTGAGAATATTGATGTTGACATCATGCACTATGATGATTTGATGATGGAGGGGTCGACCTACCATTAGGGCATCTATTTTGATGATGAGTTTGGATCCTTTGACTACGAGATGTAACCTTTTATGAGGAGGTGTGATTTTTCACCATGATTTATACCTTTTGATGATGAGACATGGCCTTTGGAGGCCCTTTCACCCTTCTAGAGCATAAAATCACCCTCATTGTGGAATGCTACACTCACAAGTGCCACTTTTAAGGGAATTTTATTATGTATTAGCATGATTTTTTTTTTTTTTATGTTTGAGGCTATTTTGGGGGTTTTCAATGACCTATCCAACTTGTATCATGGATATTTTATGTTTTCAGGGATTTGAGGGTTTATGGAAACATGGTTTCCTCATATAGGAAGGCTAGTGCTACCTCATTGTTAAATCATAACTCACACTTGTGGAGAATCATCAATAATTGTCTTCTTTTACTCTCTTTTCATTATGGAGTACTTATGTGCACCTTTGGAATATTGATCTAGTGGATACTTTTCTTGTTTAGGTGGATGTTTCATGAAGCTAGGGTTTCTTCATGTATAGCGACTTGGCCTAGTAAGTGATATTTTCCATGTATTTGCGTTTTTTTCATGGTATTTATGTGAATTCTTTATCAAAGTGGTGATAAGTTTCATGTTATCTTATTTCCTTGAATAATGTTTTCTAGAAACCCCGGAGAAGGATTGTAATTGGTCATAGCCTTTCCTTGTTTTATCCATATTAATTTTGTTGAAGCATACAAGGCCAATATTAGGGATTGCAAGTGGGCATCCCTATAACCTTGTATTTGTGGTTAAAATCCAAGGTTTATGAGTGGATAAAATCTAGGGTTTGACCTAGTTCCACTTGATCTTGTGCTAGGTGCTCTAGAAGTAGGATGACACCTAGGGTTTATGAGTGGATAAACTCTAGCGTTTGTTTTATTAGAAGGTTTGACCTAGTCTTATGATTGGATAATCCTAGGGTTTTGTCTTCAAGTCTTCCTTTTATTTTAGCATCCTTTCAAGTTGTTGTACTAACTCGATATGGCTAAGGAATTAAATAAGACATCGATATTTCTATTATTACAAGTAATTACAAGCCTTAGTTTAGCTTCTCTTCCCCAAATGACATAGGTTTAGCTTAAGGTTTGCGTTGGATTTGAATTTTTTTATCATTTATAGCCTATTGTCTTGCATCTTATCTTAGATTGTCATCTAACATCATCATTTCCACATTTATTGCATTTTTATCCATTAGTGATTGTCATATTGCATCTAATTGACATATTTTAATGATCTTTCTTGCAAGTAATCATTAGTATATGATTTGATAGTCTTTGATTAACATTTGGTAATTCCTCCATTGCATTTTAACTAGTTTAAGGATGATTTACTACTATTTTTGTAAAATTGGTATGGTTGAAGTATATACCTCTTGTTCCAATTTTAATTGCAACAACCTTTTTTCTCTTTGATAGCTAGTGGAACAACCCTTTTTTATTTTTTTATTATTAGTTCGTGTTTGGGAGCATTTTATTTACTTTTTAATAGACAACATAGGTTGCCACATCCCCCCCCCCCCCAACACACACATAGTCACTTTTCCTTGTTTAATTTACCTTAACCTTACCCATAACATTGACCTAGCTAAATCAAGCATCCAAGATACAGGTCATAGAATTGCCTTAGATTTCTATAGGATCCCTTGAGGTGTCTAGGGAAGCATCCCTTGTGCTGGATCTTATATTCTTCACTAAGACAAGGGAATTACTTGCTTAGGTGACAGTGGAAATTACTTCCATATGTTACACTATTTTAGTATCTTGTGAAGGTTTTTCACAAGTGTTATATTTTGTGATAAAATTTTAGCACCATTGCTAGGGATAATTGATTCATTATTCCTGGGATATTAAAATTATATGCTTCAACATTTACTTGGTAATCTTTTCTCAAAGAATTTATTACTTAGATTTCCTAGCAACTCCATTAAGGGTAGAATCCCTTTATCATACCTTGGCGATATTTGTCTAGAAATATCATCTGTTGACTCCACAAAAACCAAGTGTTGAAAGAACTAATAAGAACCTATGAAAACATGTAGGAGAAGGTACCCTAGTAACCATCTTGTATCCCAAAAGGGTCTTTGACCATGGGTATCCAATATTTTTAAACCTTTATATATGTAGCACACCTGACCCCCTAAAACCTACTTAGGCTAGTGGGATGTCAAAAATCCTCTTTCCACTATGACTTTGATCTTGGGTCTTAGCACTACGGCTAAGAACCTACTAAAGTGGAATGTTCCCTTGGCTTTCTATGCAGTGTGAAATGGGTTCCATACTTATCAAAATGGCCTCCTAAGGTCTTACGGGATTTCCCTTCCCCACATCCTCCATCCTATGTGGCTACCACATCGAATCCATGTCACCTGAATCAATGGACAAGTTATTGTGTGAGTTGGTGTGGTAGTGAAATTTCTCAGACACATCATGCTCTCATAACAATCATTTTTCACAATCATATACGTAATCTAGGATATTAACTCACCTATATTAATGGATGTGACTCACTCATATTAGGTTAAATCAATGGTCGGTGGTGAATCAGAATCTCCCTCATCGAGAATAAAGGGTGCATAACCCAAACCTCATCGCCTGATCCGTTCTTTCTTCTATCCTCACTCTCAACAAATCCTATTATTAGGAACTAGGGAAAGTAAAAAATCTCAATTCACTAGGAACCTTCAACCACATGACAATTAGTGGTCTTACCTAGATCTTCTAGTCACTCTCTAGGTGGGGTCCACAAATATATTTATGGAAAATATCTCGTTGGGTGGAATCCTTGATTAGTCTATGTTCCGTGTCCACTTAGGATCTATTCATTGAGAAATACTTCATTTCAAAACATTGTGGTTTCTTTGAATAGTTGTTTCCAAACTGGAATTTTCTGATGGATTCAATGATCATTGGATTCCCACATATAACGATCATGGATATATCATATCTCAAACCCGCTCGATGGTTAAAAAACCTCACAACTTCAACAAATGTATCCTATCAGGAAGGATCCAAAACAAGATCAATGTCTTGGATCCCATCAGATGACTCACCGACAGATCTATGGCTGTAGTCATCTCGGACCTTCACCTTAAATATTTCTTCATTAGAAGTTCCTTCCACTCATTCTCCACATATCTTTCTGAACACCAAATTTATGAAAATATTAGTGGATTAACTCATGACGGATCTACAGTCCAGATCTTGTCGGTCTAACCTCCCAGTAAATTGATGGATTTCATTGAACCAAAACTTTCCCATCAGAATATTCACCTTGGAAACACTATAAGGTTTTCAGAAAGATTCTCCTTGTGAAAGGATTTCTCTGAAGCCCATTTCTATGATGAATGGTCGAGATCCATTTTCTACATCAATTCTATGACTAACGTTCTCTCGTGGTTTAGTTTGGGATTTCAACCAAGTTATAGGGCGTAACAAGGAAAACAAACTCTTCACCTTCTTAGCATTGCTACTAGGTTTTTAACCCCGACTCTTCAAATTTTTGGCCCTCACCCTCAACAAATAGGAGATTCCTTCTAGTGACCCCTAAAGTGATGATTTTCTCATCCTGTAAACTTTCCATTCAACAAATTAGGGAAAACTCAGGGTTACATGCCTCCCTCAAACCTCTCATTCACAGTTACCACAGGCAATCAATCAATCCTTTTAAGAACCCCATGTAGAAACATTATTCAAATTTTAGCATTAAAATCAACATGTTAATACTTCCTTTCACAATAAAATACAATTCATATTCATTTAAAAAATAATTGGTTGATACATTTAAGATACACTTATTTGTTTCAGGTCAAACTTAAACCTGCCAACTGACTGATGGTGAATTCCTTTCCACCCAACCATAGGTTTTCCTGCACTTTTTATTTCTACATCAAGCCACCCATTTTCTAGGCCATGATACGACCAAGGGACTCTCATAAGTTGTATTTTAGGTTAAGGATTTGGTCAGGAAGCTTACTCTCCTTCACTACATTGGAAACAATAGAAATACCCTATTCCCATTGAGCCCAGGGCATCCAAAATCTTACTAGGTGCCTTCCCATCCAAATTTCCTCCATACAAGGGAGTCCCTTCACTTCTACATAATCCCTCAGTGCCCTCCCCTTAACAGTGTCGGTTTTTTTCTAGCATGTACCAACCCATGACCCCCTTTTTGCTTCAGTTTGGATCACGGTATTCTCTGATCCAATGTTGACCATCAGTGTTCTGGGAAATCTTCCTATTTTATTCACAAAAAACTTCCCATATTTCTTATCTTAGGTCTAGCTTGGGTGCTCTCTGTCCAACCCTCTTGTTCATTTGTGATACCATGATGCTTCTGTGTCCTTTTTTCTCCTACCTCTCCTTTTTTAATACCTCTTCCTTTCCAATCCATACAATTGTTTTTCCTCCCCTCAAGTTCATCAACTTTCTTTTTTCAAAAGAATCCCTACGTTCAAGCTACCAAATCGAAGGGGAACTTCCAGGGTACTCCTGACTAACAAATTCAGCTGAACCCATCACTCCTCCGAGTATGTTTTCTGTAGGCAGTAATAGTTGCCCCAACCATCTGATATAATGCCATTAACTGGTTATCTTGTGAACATGGAAAACATGGTACTTTAGACAAGATGGTCATTAGAGGTTATGCAGGTGTAGGTTGGGTTTCTCAGAAATCTTCCTATTTTCTTCACAAAAGACTTTCAATTTTCCCCTCACCAAATCCCACTCATGGTATCATGGCCAATACTGCAAGGGTTCCTCTTATTCATCTGATAGGTGTTTTCATTAAACATAAAACACAATTACAATGTTCATCAATTACAATTAATGAAGTCATAATCATATTTACAGACTTGGGAAAATGGGTTGTTACATTCCCCTCCTCCTTAAGGAAACATTGTCCTCGATATTTTTAACACCATACACATAGTTTATATAGAAAAAAATGGATATGTCATCCTCATGGCACCCTCCCGTTCCCATGTGGCCTCATCTACTTCAAATTTATTCCATCTCACCTTGACCTTGACAAAGGTTCAGTTCTAGAGAAATGTCTCTTTACTGTCCAGGATGCATTAAGGCTCGAGCTAGAATTCTCCCTCTGGTTCCACCTATATCACAAACCAATCAATAACGTGATTAGAATCATGAATATATTTATTTAATACAGATACATGGAACACATTATGATATTTAACAGTAGTTGATAAAGAAAGACTATATGCCATCGATCCCACTCTTTCCAGGACTTCAAACGATCCAAAATATAGGAGCACTATCTTGGCACAAGTTCCCATTATTAGGGAGCTCCTCTTGTGTTTTACTTTGATATTCACATGATATCCCACCTTGAACTGCTTGTGAGTTCTTTTTCTATCTGCATATATTTTCTATTTGACTTAAGCCACTTTTAGGTTTTTCTTTATTTTTCTCACTTCTTGTTCCATCTCTCTCAATAGGTCTAGTCCAAGTGTTATCATGTCCACTAGATTTTCCCAACTGATTGGAACTTTTCACTTTATACCATAAGAACCTCAAATCGTCTCATCTTCAGTAATTCTTGATAACAATTATTATACGAAAACTATACTAGAGGTAGAAATTATTCGCATTGCTTGGAATGATGTGGGACATGCATCCTTAAAATATCTTCCATCACTCTATTTACCCTCTCGACATGTCCATATATTTGAGGATGGTAGGTTGTGTTGAATACTAATTGTGTTCCAAATCCTGTAAATAATCCTTTCCAGGAATTCAAACTGAATTTTTCATCTCAATCTTAAATAATGGTCTTGGGCATACCATGCAATATAAAAATTTATTTTATAAAAATATCAACAACATCTATAACATTAAAAGTGGAATTAATTGGAATAAAATTATTTTCCTTGATTAGCTTATCCAACACTACCATGATTTCATTGTGTTTCCTAGTTTTTCTTGGAAATCCTATGATAAATTCCATGGAGATGATCTCCAAATTCCATTCTAGAATGTGTAATGGTTGCAACAATCTTGTCGCGTGTTTGTGTTCAAATTTGACCTGTTGACATTCCAAGCACTTGGCAATGTATTCTGAAACATTATTTTTCATTCCTGGACAATAATATTATCCTTACTATTGTTATGATCTTCTAATAACCAAGATGAACCACATAAGGTCTCTTATGAAACTCATCCATTATGAGGTTTTTCATATCCATTGAAGTAAGTATATACAACCTATTGTTATACAATAACAACCCATCTACTGTGATATGGTATTCCTCATAAAGTTTTCATTTTTGTCTCTTGCTGCAAGATTTATTTTACCAGATTAAAATGATCATCACTTTGCACACGAATTTTGATTCTCTATTTGATGTCAGACTTACACATGTTTGTCTCTACTAGATGCATTGTCTTTACACTTTGGTTGAGTGCATCTGTCCCTCAATTTTCTTTTCCTTTTATATGTTTGGTATCGAAAACAAATTCATTGATTAGTGGCATCCACCTAGATTTTCTAGCATTCAACCGTGGTTGATTAAATAGATACTTTAGTCCAAAATAATATGTCATCAAGACAAATCTTCTTCCAATCAGGTAATGTCTCCACATATTTAATGCGTGCACAATGGATGCAAGATCCAATTCACAAGTGACATATTGTTTCTCATTCTCATTTAATTTCCTTGACTCATAGTAAATCACATGTCCCTCTTGCATAAGGACTCTTCCAAGTCCTTCCTTGCAAGCATTAATATAGACTAAGAAATGTTTTTTAGGGTCTACGATATTTAAGACAAGGGAATTAATAAAGATTTGTTTCAACTTCAAAAAGTTGGTCTCACATTCTATTGACCATACAAACTTCAATCCGCAATAAAGTAACGGGATGATAAATCTTGGAAAATCCCTTAATAAACCTCCTATAGTATCCATCTAGTCCCATAAATGACCTTACCTTAGATACATTTCGAGGGGATGGGAAATCCATGATTGCCTTAATATTTTCAGGATCTACAACCATTCCTTCCAAAATTGTGTGACCCAAATATTGGATCTCCCCATGGAAGAAGTCACATTTGTTATACTTGGTGTATAGTTGGTGATCTCTTAGCACTTACCTAAGATGATCCTCATGATCTTCCTTGGTATTGGAATCTACCAAGATATCATCTACGAACAAAAGGATGGAATTTTCCAAATAATTACTGAGAATGTTGTTCATCAAACACATAAAGGTGGTTGGTGCATTTGTAATCCCAAAATGCACCACCACAAATTCATAGTGTCCATTCCTCGTTATAAAATATGTCTTGTGGATGTCTTCATATTTAATTCTGACTTGGTGAAATCTAGATATCAAGTCAATTTTAGAAAATACTATAGTTCCTTTGAGATGCTAAAAACGATCATAAATCCTAGGCCATGGGTACTTTTTCTTGATGGCCATCTTGTTTAATTGTCAATAATCAATTGTTGGCACCCTCATTTTTGGGTTAATTTCATGCACACACACAAACAAAGTTGTGCACGCTCATTCTAAGTTTTGTGCACACTTCTTCCAAGTTTTGTAGGTTCCCATTCTATTTGTGTGTGTGCCTAAGATAAATGTGCCAAGAAGGACAAAAAGTGTGTACCAGACCGAGTTTTGATATTACGCGCCAAGTCCAAGATATGGAATATACACATCGGTCCAAGTTTTTTTAGTAGCACCAGAAAACAAGAATACTTAGGCTAGAATCAAGAAATTAATCATTGAGAAATATTCTCAAATGATTAATACCAAAAACATAAGGGAACATGGAGTTGACAAAAAATGAGCTAGCGAGGTAGTTAATATTTCCTTGATTCCAAAAGGCTACCTGGACTAGACAAGGTGATAGAAGTGTGCGAGTAATTTTGTTGGTAGAGTGAGTGGAGGAGAGTAGAAAGAGAGAGATCTCCCGAGTAGAGAAAGATATAATAGGAAGCAACAAAATAAAAAATAGAGTTAGATGGTGAGAGAGTTAGACACTCACGTAGAAGATTCATTGAGTTTTGTGTGTTGAAGCTCACTTTGAGCCTTTGTAATGTTGTAATGCTTCTAAATATAAGTCTAAGTCTATTATATGTCTGAGGTTTATAAGGATGCGCATGGTGCAGTATGTTGTAATAATGGGGAATTATCTAAAGAGGGCACGAGACTCTATTAATGTTGAATGTATGTTTGTGTTCAATTTGAATCGAAGGAATAATAAAAATGCAATAGTTATGATCTATTTTGTGTCATTCATGTGTTATTTGGATATGTGTGTGTATTTTTTTAATTATTGATTAATAGTAAGTTGATGATGATGGAATACATGAATTCCATCTCAGATAGATACTTGTGTATTTAATCATCCAATATCCATGTCACAAAACCAAATGGTCTATGTGATCCTAATTACATCTCGACTGAGACCTCCTTTGGCCTTGGATGAATATTGATATGAAAATGTTTTGGGGTTTTTTTTGGTCAATTTTGGACGAACCTTGGGTCTAAACTCCCTAGTGATAAGAAGGACGTGCCAAGCATGAAATGATGCCAACAAATGGTTCCGTTGTTGGGACTTTAAAGTATTGTATTGGAGGATGAAGGTAATAAATGAGGTGGTATCCATTTCAGGACGAAATTCAAGACTGGATAACTACAAAGGAGCAAGAATTTTCCTAGTGAGAAACTCAAGGTCTGAAAGTGAATGTGAAGTAATGTAAAGATAAGTATCTCTACACTAATATGTATGAGATTTTATTTGTTTAATTTCCTTTTCTTCTATATGAATGGACGAAAAGGAAAAATACTACCAATTCTACCATGTGGCCCTTAGAACCAATGGTTTGGGATCAAACTACATTTGATAGATTGAAGGTGTTGGACAATAAGTGGACTCGGGCCATTGACTTCTGGTTTGGTTGAGGAAAATAGGGTTGTATTGTTGAATTTGTTGTTGAATACATTGATTATTTCAGCGAGGCTGAAAGAAAGTTCGTAGAAGGTTTGATCTAGGTGGATATCGGTGGCCACCCACCTATTCCAACTGGCTCAAAACAATCTTCTAGAAAATTACTACTTTTAGTAGTTTTTTCGGTTCCTAAACTTCTGAGGCCATTTTGAGGGCCTAAATGAAATATTTTCAGGATCGATCACTTCAATAACATAAAATGGCTCTGACTGAGACACCAAAATGAATCTCCTCGATGATGCATTTACACCGAGCTATCGTGCGCCCCAAACGAAGATCGTATGCCAAAGTTACACCCCCAGGAAGTTGATACACCAAACTACCAAAAACAGGATCCACAAAACTGTTGGATTTTCATCTTCTAGGGTTAGCGTTTTGTATTTTCTTTATGTTAAAAATTCCTTTAGAGCCTCATTGTAATCATATTCTTGCGAATGTGAGTAGCCATTACATCTCTTCTTAGAGATAAGATGCCACCATTCTAGCGAGTCTTTCACTCTGTATTTCTACATTTTTGTACATTTCGCTCATTAATAGAAATTGTGTATTACTGTATATCTAGGTCTCTTTCTATATATCCGATATATCTATGTTATATTATTGGGTCTCTTTCAATAATATTTTTTATTTCTGTGTTATATATCTGCTCTCATTTCGTGCCGAAAATAATCTGGATCAATGGTATCAGAGCAGGTTGCTCTTGATTGTTTTTGAGTGCATGTCCCCGATGAGGTTCGAGTATAGAAAGTTGGGTATCGATATTGTCTCTATTGAGTATAATCACTCTCGAACTCCCAAGAAACCGTCCATGGAAAAGGAAAATAAAAATGATGGAGTAGAAGATTCTATCAATCGTTTGCTTGAGCAATCTCTCACGTGACATAGGGGTGAAATGATGGAGAATTTTTCCCACATCCTTCAATGTCTTTCAATAATAAAAGGAACGTATTCATAAAGAAACCACTTCTGAATCACCTCTCCTTTCAAGGTACAAGCAAATTTTTATATTCATGTATTTGAAGGTCAGATAGATGCGGATGCCCTAGAAAAATGGTTAAATCTGCTAGAAGGTTATTTCTCTTTTCACATTTTTTCCAAGAGGGAAAATATCACCTTCACAGTCCTTAAGGCTCTCCCCCATGTCAAACATTGGTGGGAAACTTATTGGGATAAAATTTCCACATAGGAGTCTGGAATATATAGGGTCGAGCCCACTTGGGATTTTTTTGTGGATGCAGTCAAGGAACAATATGACCCTATTGGTAACTATGACGACCAATACATGAGATGGACCACACTTCTATAAGAGAGGGGACAAATTGTGCCAGAGTTCACAAATAATTTCTATACCTTGTGCACCAAGATAGGTATCAAATACTCTAAGGGACATCTGGTTATGAAATACCGAGGGGATCTGCATCGATACATCCAAAACAAAATGGATTTCCTGGACATATCATCACTGGGATATGCCTATCGATATGTTGTCAAAATAAAGAATATATTTAGGCACTAGAAAAAATGGGAGTTTAGGTCTGCAAATCCACAACAACCAAAGCATGATAAATATGGCCCTAACAAACAGCCTCCAAAAAACTAGCCCAAGCAACGGGAAAGGAAGGGTAATAGAAAGACGAAGAAGGAAACTAGAAAGTGGTGCAATTTCCAAAAACTCCCTTGGCACAAAACCGATAAATGTCGGTCAAAACAATCATTGGTGGCCAAGATCAAAGATAGGGAGCTGAACCCTGATTTAGAATCCGATTCAGAAAATAATGGGAAAGGACATATCATCGACACAGACTCCACTTCTATTTTCATGACCGTAACAATTCAACTAGAAGAACCAGTATATCCTAAATATGGGGAGCACATTTTTCATTCACAAATGTGGGTGAAGGTGACCCCGTTGCATTTTATCATTGATAGCGAAAGACAGAATAACCTCATCTCAACATAGGTTTTCAAACAATTGGGATTTTCGACAACACCACACCCGCAACCATACAACGTCGGGTGGCTTTGCTAGGGATGAGACCTCCATGTCATCCAACAATGTCGATTTCCATATGAAATCCAACCCTTCAAGGATGAGGTATTATGTGATGTTTCCCCATTGGATGTTTGTGATGTTCTGTTGGGCCAACCATATATGTGGAAGCGCCATGATATTTATGAGTCTCAACACTGTAGTACCATTGTTACTCTCGGGGGTCATCTTTACATGATACCATAGGTAGTTCCAACTACTATCCTACCTAAACAATGTCTCAAGGTAGTATCTCATACTACAAAATTTAGCTTCTTCACAGTCTATTCAAAAGGTGAACAAAAGAACATCGCAACCACTACAACCTCAAACCAAGTAGCTTTTGTCCAACAAAAGCATGTAGACAATATTGAAGTAAAGTGAAATGATTCCTTATGAACACTGTAGTATCATGTATCTATATTGGTTAAAAAGTTCCAACCCTTCCAACTACAAGTTCGTGATAGCCTTTAAAAATCAAAGCAACACAACTTCTCCAACAGAGAAAGCAACTCATCAAGATGCAGATTCAACAAGCACGATTCCCTCTCCCATGAGAAATCAATACAATGAATACCATTGATTTCTAAGGAGGGAGGATTGATCTAGGTGGATATTGGTGGCCACCCACCTATTCCAACTAGCTCAAAATAATGCTTTGCCAATTTACTATTTTTAGTAGTGTTTCGGTTCCTAAACTTTCGGGGCCATTTTGAGGGCCTAATTGAATTTTTTTCGGGATATAGCACCTCAAAGATAACCAAAATACTTGATTTATACCCAAAAATGAATCTCCTTGATGATGCATTTCCAACTAGCTATCGTGCGTCCCAAATGAAGATTGTATGCCAAAGTTATGCCCCCAAGAAGTTGATGCACCAAACTACCCAAAACAAGGTCCACAAAACTGTTGGCTTTTCATCTTCTAAGGCTAGTGTTCTGTATTTTATTTATGTTAAAAAGGCCTTCAGAGCCTCATTGTAATCATCTTCTTTCAAATGTGAGTAGTTGTCACATCTCTTCTCAGAGATAAGTTGCCACCATTCTAGCAAGTCTTTCACTCTGTATTTCTACAGTTTTGTACATTTCTCTCATTAATAGAAATTGTGTATTACTGTATATATGTGCCTCTTGTTATATATATGATATATTTTTTTTTTATTATTGGATCTCTTACAATATCTCTGTATATTTCTATGTTATATATCTGCTCCCATTTCATGCCGAAAATAATCTGGATCAAGGTCCAGGAAAATGAATGTTAGAAGAGATTCCACTTTGGATAAAGATGTTATTTATAGAGAAATGGCTGATGCACATGGATCCTAACATAATGGCTGAGTAAACTCCCCTAACACTGAGGAGGTTTTCAAGGGAGGGGGAAAATGAGAGAAGAAGTGGATCCATTGAGGAGGATCTAGAAATTGTTGATATGAGGTGAGGAATGGGATGGACCCAGAAGAGAAAATAAGATTGAGAGAGAGTCGAGAGATACACAAGAAGATTTGAGCTAAGAAGGAAAGATGAGTAAAGAGGTGAAAAACAAAGAGAAAG
The DNA here is from genome assembly GCA_009831015.1 of Picea engelmannii. Taxonomy (NCBI): domain Eukaryota; kingdom Viridiplantae; phylum Streptophyta; class Pinopsida; order Pinales; family Pinaceae; genus Picea; species Picea engelmannii. The sequence goes on along the minus strand of ML790817.1, from coordinate 115,581 downwards.
GGTTGCACGACAATGGGTCAGGATCAGGATGAAGAGAAAAGAGACCACACCAGGAGGAAGTGCAGAAGAATGTGTTGTGCTGGAGTGGAGCACAGGAATAGGTAGGCCCGTAAAGAGGCACGATGTCGAGAGCAGGGTTTCCACTGGGGATACCGGTAGTAGTAGTAGTAGTTTTTCCAGGGGCCTAGGTGATGAAGTTCGAACACCTTGGCTATTTCAGAATGCTACAACCTCAAAAGAAGATGAGGTAAAAAAGAAAGGAAGGAAGATGGAGGATCCCCTAGTGGTGGGGTAGAATAATTGGTGATTATAGATGATATTGAGTGGTTTCAAGTAGGAAACTCTTTGTGTCCCCTCGCAAGAAATTTTATAAGGAGATATACTTACCACCCCTTTGAACCACCCCCCTTGCATGTTTGTAATAAAAAATAAAGAACAATAGATAGTGAAGTGATTAGAGTAGGAGAAAGATTAGGAGAAGACATAAGAGAAGATGTGAGTGAAGAAGAAGGTGAATCCAATGCCACTCACCAAGATAGGTATCAATAGAAAGGAGTTTGATAACCAACAGTCAGGTTATAGGAGTTGTTTTGAGAGTGACGATGGTGAATCAAGATAGCACCTTGAGGCTACTCATGTTCCACAGAATGGGTAAATATGATATAGAATAACATTGGTTAACATTTGAATCCATATGGTATGTGAAGAGGATCACATATGAAGCAACAAAGATCACATAGGCACAATTGGAAACCACATTCATGGACATATCCTTGACATGGTACATGAAGTACAAGGCCATTTCATTGGCGAGACAGATGAGGTCTCTGAAAGAGATAAAAAGGGATTTACTGAATAAATTTCAAAATCTCAAGTATGAATCATAATGTATTACTGATATCAAGGAGATTAAGAAACAATAAGGAGAAACCATGTGGGATTATGACCACTGGTTTAATATTTTATTGGATAAGTTGGCATTCCAAATCCAGGACATGTAGCAGTGAGAGTGATTTATTGCGGGTTTGTTTCCTCATATCCGAGTCCCAGTCACCTAACATAAGGTGACGACTCAAGTAAAGGTGGTAGAAATTTGAATGCACCTAGAAGCTATGCCAGGAGGGGTAGAGACCTTGGCAGAATTGGTGTAGGTGAAATCACAAGTGGCCAACCTCACGATGCATTTGCAAGATATGGAAAAGAAAAAAGTCATGCATGAGTGTGTTTTTTGTACCACATGTCGCATTGAGGGGAATCACATGGATGAATTCCCTATACTTATGAATTATGTGGTGATGGGATTTTCGATTCCATTCCCAATTGGATAAACAAAATAGTGTGAGATATTCCAACAATGGGGCCATGTACCACCCCTCTACCCAACTTTGGATAAGTATCAAAAGATGCATCATACTCTGTTCTGTGAGTTCTGTAAATCCTTGGAACATGATGTCAATAACTTTTGATCGCTTCAGCCGATACAAGACAATACTCGCAATGCATTCCAGGTATAGGAAGAAAAAAGGGTGGTGATTGTGGTGGTGCTAAGAGAGGAAGATACCAAGGATTTCCCAGAGGAGGATATGGGTGAGGTCATGAGCGAGGATATGGAGGATGGGTAGGAAAACCCCCGACTTGTTTTAATTGTGGAAAAATTGGTCATGTGTCAAGGTTTTTTACTAAACCATGCATGCTTTATGCATAATGCTATAGTTTTTAACATGTCAGAGAGGAATGTCTTGAATTAGTGAAGAAGTGGGAAGAAAAGAAGACGCATTGCAATATGGTGCATGTGGATTTGTGCAAAAAGAAGAAGAAATATGAAGAAGTCAATGTTCGGGTAGTAACTCAAGGAGGAGAAAATTCAGGAGTAGACTTTGAGCATGGTGAGGGATAGGTCAAAATATGGAGGGGAAGATCAGAAAGGCATCACAACCCCCTCCTAATTTCTATGTGGCCTAGAAAAATAATTTTATGTGTGACACACATAAGGCTATTGAAGAATAAAAATCACGTAAAGAGTTGCAAAATGCAACATAGAGATCACTCGAAGAGGATTGGATCCGTAAATAAGTGAAATGGGAGACACAAAGGTTACTGGAGGAGGCCCAGATCCAGGAAGAAATGTAGAGGATGACATAGATATCTATAGAAGAGGCTCTTTCCTGAGAATAACTACAATGTGTGATACAAAGATCCTTGGAGGAAGCTCGTGTGTGTGATGAAATACAATGCATGACACAATAGTCATGAGAATAAGCTCTCAAACATGACGATATTTGATGTAATGAGAAGAGAGAGAATGAAGAACAATGTCTGGAGGAGTTACAACACACAACACACACAAAATCATTACCCATATTAGGTTGCAAGGGAGTATCTGAAGACCAAGTAAGTATAAGGAGTGGAGGAAACGATATCATCCCCTCTACTAAAAAAATATATGTGCTAAGTCAGTAAGAAAAAGCACACGGGGTGAAAATTTAAGATGAGAGCATAGCTTGGTGACTATGACATGGATGGATTCATGTTGGATCTAGTTCCGACATGAATATTCGACCAATGAAGTCTTTGGAGGTGATGGGTAAAACATAATTGGTTTGGTCGCACATCCAGTTGCAGTTGGAAAACCAATACAAGATCTACCCCATAGGCCAACTTGATTAGGTGGAACTAAATATATAATGGGTAAAAAAAAAGGTTGATTTTGAGGTCATAGAGATTATGAATGATTCTGACCCATACCTTGCATTGTTGGGCATTGACTGAGCCTTTCACAATAATGCAGTGTTGAATTTGAAGAAGAGGCATATGTCCCGAAACTAATACCCTCCATGTGGTTGCACCTATGGATCCATATGAATGGGAAATATAAAATGATCCAATGGATGAGGATGAGCAGAGCTCAACTATTGAAAACATCTATAATATCACTAGGCCCAGGGAGGATTACATCAACCACACCCCAAATGGAGAGTTAAGTTGGAGAAGTGTTAAGTATTATGACATGTATTCTAAAGATGGTATGGAAAGGTCGTAGAAAAAATTATGTGAAGTGTCAACAAAGAGGTGTGTGCATATCTCACAGAGTTGTGTGAAGAAGAATTTGGATCCTATTGGTACGATGGATCAGAAACAATGGGAACATATGTTGCATGGATATGATGCATTCCTAAATATCATAGGGATCACACACTTGACATAGTGCTAAAAAAAAATCCTACATGATGGTGGGATGCAAATAAAGAACCTTATCGTGAATGGGAAATTATCGAGGCATCCATGTGGGAAAGGTTCATACCAAATATATAATTTCATTAATACACTTTCCCTCATGAAAGATGATGAATAGTTGAACATCAACACAACACGTTCATTTGGTACATGAATGTCCATCACGTACTATCAAAGAAGCACCCTATATCCCCAACTTCCAGCTTCTTCATTGAGAAGATCAATCAACCACATGCACTAGAAACGAACAAGGATATTGTATCCTTGCCTCCCAAATATATGTTCCCTACATCTCTCTTCCCAATCCCATTGCACCAACAGACGACTTAGGAATCACTATAGAGGAATTGGTTAATCAATGGATCTTAGAAGAATCGACTAAACATAGTCATGTACCTCCCTTGTGGAAGCTCACTAGTTGCACTCATGTGAGAAAACATGGCAACCCACTAGGGTTCGTTGCATCCACATGAGCCATGATTTAAATATCTCCAAGGTGCACAGGAATATGCATGATGCCCCCAAATATTAAAACTCATGTGTTTTTCGGGCCATCTAAGATATCATTAATTTAGAATATTTGTTGGTGACAATAGATTTGTGATCATAACGATCAATGTGGCAGGTACTTATACCATGTCAAATTCCTCCCATTTTGGGAATATAGGCTCATTAATGTCATTGATAGAAGGAATATTCACCCAATTCAGAGTAAATATGAAGTTGATTATAGGGACTAGAAAAAAGCTTGACATTAATGCGACAATGGTCGATCAACATCCACCATGACCAATATAACGACCAAAATGGGACATGGTACTAACTAGCTCAAGGAAATAATGGAAAAATAACTCCCCATGCATGATAAACCTTGCGTCATTATGGCTTCATCCTTTTAAGAAGCAACAAAACATTCCAATTTTTTACCCCTTCACTACATTCCTTCACCCCCTTTTTAGTGTAGCATTCACAGATCCCAATATCATCTCCTTCCTATGAATTTCCAGCCTCATTGTCACTGTCTCTAGTATGGCAGCATTGAGAAAACTCATGCACGACTGAAGGCTAAGCCATGAAGGATAACCAATTTATCCAAAGTTACCTTGCGATGTCTCATTCGAAGGCCATAAATTCTGAAAGGTGTCCCTACTCAAGTGTGTTGACTATAACATCTGGGATCCCCACTAGTTCCCCTAACTTTAGGTCGACAAATACATAGAGGTCATCCAATGTGAATAAGTAACTGACAGAGCATTGATGCAATAATGGGTGAAATCCCTAAAGATGTCTAGAATTCTCTCCCTCCTTGAATGTGTGTATTTCGATTAGGCCCAGGCCATTCATTCATGTGTTCGTTTCCACCTCACCATAATGCAAGGGGGTTACCTTTGGTTGGATGAGCCCTATCTTATCAACCAATCCATTATACATATGATTTCCATCCTTCCCACTTCTAGTGAAGATCCAACGACTAGTCTCAGGGAAAAGGATGCACCACAAGAAGAAATGTATTCCAAATATGACACATGCAAGGGAAAACACTATATTGTAAGCCTTGAAATTAACAAATCATCTGTTAGGTTTGAAACATACTTACTTGCATGAAAAATTATTCACAAATTATGGAAGGAAAAATGCACTATCGAGGTTGTTCTCACGACAATGTGTTCTGTTGTCAGGATTCAGATGGCTTGGTCCCCCTACTTATTCACGAAATTCCTCACTGACTGTTTAAATGCTCAGGATGAGGGGAACAAATTTCACTACATTTGGGTCTTCTTGTTGTTAGGTATGGTACTATGGTGACCACCCCCCACTTTTAAATTGATAGGGATCACACCGTTGTCCCAAATCATGAGAACCCAGAGCCATCCAACGATAAAGAGTCTTCAAATTTATCTAAATACAATCATAGTGCTCATGGATTTGGCATCGACGCCACAACTGCGAAAAATAAAAACAGAGCGACCAAAAATCAGGCCTCCACTCATATTGACTTTGACTCTGGCTCGAAAAGAGATTGATCATATACACCGCGGGTGACCCTTGTTGAAGAGAAGGTTACCCTACCCTTGACCCAATACAAACTCTGATATTTTCACAACAAATGTCGATGAAATAAATACCAAAATAAAACAGAGGTGGGTTCCCCCACTCAGAGCCAACAAGTATCAAATATGATGAAGGAAATCCATGCATAGTTGGCTAGACATCAGGTATTTCAAAATGACATGATGTGAAAGGTGGATACTCTAGAGAAACAATTGGCTCTACCCTCCCTACTGGAATTTCCACCACCAACAAACCAAGACATTAATGCTCCTGGAATCAGTCAACATAGAGTGATAAGCGTCGAACCCCTTGTCGTCATCCTCTTGGCCTTGACCAAAATAAAACTTGACCTATTATAGGTCCCTACTTATGAAATAAAAATATTTATCTCTAGTATGATGCACGAAGTGGGAGAATTCCACCAAGTGATCACCCACGAATAGTCCCAACTAGAGATTCAATTTGACCAAGAAGTCTCTAGTCATGCCACTACAAGACCCTGATTACAACAAGAATCACACACATGTCAGAAATTTGAAGTATCCCTGAGAAAATCGACAAGGCTTACACATATTTGAACTGACTGCACATATCAAAACTCGGGGCCAATATGCGGTCATCCTTGAAAATCACACTGAGATCATCTCTTCTCTTTATGAGGCCTATCCCCAAGTTTACCAACATGAACAGGTTAAACAAGAGATTCCACCCCTAAAAAACTATAAGAAGTCACCAAACGCGTTCATGTTGTACAATATTAGAATCTCAAACTTCATGCATAGATTCAAAAAGTAACGCCAAAGGAGACAGAACTACAAATCCATATTTCTCGTGCCAAAGAAATTGTCTAGGATGGATGAAATCATGCCCATAAGTTTTCTATGTTGGTCAATCAAATATTTGATTTATGGGGCCACTTATAAACTCCTCTTAAAATAACTATTGTCCACTATCGAGTTCGCATGAATGAGGAAGAGGTCACCCAATAGAAGAGTGATCTGTCCTCTTTGCCTTCTAGGGAGCGTGCCACTACGATGCTAGCAATTGCAGAAAAAATCAAGGAGATCACTACAAGTCAGACTAAGCAACAGAGTACATCTAAGGTGATCACTTATGTGGCTGATAAGGGCTTGTTCTTTTTTATGCATCTTTCGGACATGTAGGTTCCTACCAACCCTCTCATTGAAAAAATCAATACAACCAACCTAAAAAATTCTCAAGTCACAACATTTGATGTTGAGGCCGTTGTTCAACTCTCGCAGGATCTATAGGGCTAGATTGATGAGCATGAGGGCCTCTTTAAGGAGTTTGTGTAGGAAATCAGAAGCATTATCCCATCCATTGTGATGGTCATTCCATGAAGCTGTTGGATCAGGGACAAGACAAGTAATAGTGGTGGGGGCTTGTTGGCACCTAAAGTTTTTGGTTAATTACGCGCACACACAAAAAGAAAGTTGTGCACGTCATTCCAAGTTTTGTTCATGATTCTTCCAATTTTTTTACGTGCCCATTCCAATTTTACGTGCGGCTAAGATAAATGCACAAATAAGGACAAGAACTGTGCACTAGATCAAGTTTTGATATTGTGTGCCAAGTCCAAGATATGAAATATGCGCACCGGTTTGATTTTTGTCTGTAGCACTGGAAATAAAAAATCTTCACAATGTTATCAAGAAAGGAATCATTGGGAAATATTCTCGAATTATTAAGGCCAACGACACAAGGGAATATGGAGCTAAAAAAATATGATCTGGTGAGGAAGTTAATATTTTCTTGATTCCAAAAGGATACATGGACTGCATGAAGGTGCCACAAGCATGCGAGACAATTTGCCAGTAGAGAAAGTGGAGTAGAGAAGAAATAGACAGAGCTCCCAAGTAGAGAAATCTATAAAAGGAAGGAGCGACATAAAAAATAGAGGTAGATGGTGAGAGAGTTAGACACTCGCATAGAAGATTCATTGAGTGTTGTGTGTTGAAGCTCACTCTAATCCTTTTAATTTTGTAATGCTTCTAAATACAACTCTGAGTCTATTATATGTTAAAGTTTATAAGGATGTGCATGGTGCATTATGTTGTAAATATGGGGAATTATTGAAGAGGACATGTGACTTTGTTGGTGTTGAATGTATGTTTGTGTTCAATTGGAATAGAAGGAATAATAAAGTTGCAACAATTCTGATCTATCATGTCACTCATGTGTTATTTGGATATGTATGTATATTGTATTACTTATTGATTAATAGTAAGTTGATTATTCTGGAATACATGAATCACATCCTATATAGACAATCGTGTATTTAATCCTTCATCCCTCTCACAATACTAGATGGTCTCTATGATCCTCATTGCGTCTTGGGTGAAACCTTCTTTCACCTTGGATGAATATTGATATGTCGATGCTTTGGGGGTTTTTTTGGTCAAATTTGGATGAACCCTGGGTCTAAACTCCCCATCATTAAGAAGGATATGCGTGGGAGTGAAATGATGCCAACATTGATACAAAACTCGAAGGTACCATCATTTTTCTTCAAAAAAATCATAGGTTCTCCCCACGGGGACACACTCGACCTGATATACCCTTTATCTGTCATCTCTTTTAACTACACCTTTAACTCTACCAGCTCTGGCATACTCATTCTGTAGCCTGGTACTTTATATTCTGGTTTATTCTCATAGTGCGAGGTCTATGGAAAAATAGAGATCTCACTTAGGGGGAAGTCCAGGTACCTCCCTTAGGAACACATCTTTAAATTCCCACAACAATGGATGATCCTCAATATTGAGCTCATTATTCTTTGTTTCATTTATTACTTGTATCTCATACAAGGGTTGCCCCTTTTGGATAAACTTATTGAGTTGTAGTACTTATATTTTCTTCATGGATGCATGCTTTTAATGCCTTGCAACACCCACATGTTGCCTTCATTATCTTCACATTCCAAAGTCTTGTCATGGAAGTTCAATTTTTCTTTGTTGAAAACCAACCATTTCATGCCTATTAGTACATGATATGACCCCAAAGGTGGGATATTTAAGGCTTCTTTTGTATGCAGTCCATTCATTTCAAATCGAAAAGCTTCAATCATTTTTGCATCAATTTTCTTAGTTATCATGGCTAGTTGAACTAACCATGATTTTGTATACTTTTTCCTCTATAAATCACATGCTTCAACAACTTGGATAAAAAAATAGCTAAGGTTAGAACTAGAACCAATCAAAATAGAAATGGGTTTTTTGGAAATTATACCTTCCAACTACACCACAAAATATTGGTGACCTCTTCTTATCTATTATCAACATCTGCATAGATTCGTGGCACATTCCTAGCCACATCATTAAGAGTGGTAGCCTCATGAACATGGAAAACCATTTTACTGGCATGATGTATGTGATGGAATTGCCTCAATAGATGTGCCTCTCCATAACCCCAACATTGTAGATATATTGTCTTCTTCTCTTCTACCTTTTCCCTTACTTTCTTTGTTGGCATGTTCCCATTTTGAGATGGAAAATTTTGTTGCTGCACACTTCTAGTCGGATGACCAAACTAAGAATTTGTTTTTGTATTTTTATATTGGGATTATTTAAATCCATTCCTCTGAAATTCAAGATTATATTTTCTCTTCCAAACCTTAAGAGGCTCTCGCCTATGCTTGAATTGGTCATAACAACATTTGGAAATTCTAATGGTGTCCTCTAAGGTATTAGGCTCATCAAACTTAATCCAATCGTGGTAGGAATATGGTAATCCACAGAGGAAATGATGTATCCTTTATTTATCATCCTTGAGGTAGGGAACATACCTCAACAACTCTAAGAGATTATTAGCATAATAATCCATGGTAATTTTCCTAACTTATAGCTATGCTCACTTAATTCCCTAATCTTACCATCATAGTAGTTTTTAGATAAATATGCCTTCCTGAAATATTTCTCGAATTGTTTCTAAGGCATCTTACTTTATTTTAATTTCTTAACATCCTTGAGGTCTTCCCACCATATGTAATCTCCTCCATTCATATTGAAAACAACTATCTTTTCCTTTGTATTTTTTTGAGTAACTATGCACTCAAAAATACTTCCTTAATCCTAACAACCTGCAAGCCTCAACCTCTTCTCCTTTATTGATTTCTCCATCAAAGGTAGGGAAATTTTCCTACTTGAATTCTTATGTCAAAGAACTCTAAGATCGTCTCTTATTCTTCTTGGCAACACTTGACCCAATGTCACTATTGGACAACTCTATTGTAGTGGTATTTCTGCTAGATAACTCTATGGAAGTGTCTCCACTAGATCTACTTCTCCTAGAATTCATGTGGCTTTTCATGGAATAACTCCATCCCACGTTACTTTGAGGTCGACCATGCTTCTGAATATCTGATGAGATATGAAGATTATCTTATTCCTTTATTTTTTCATTTCTAGTAGGTGGACCTTGTTACAAGTGCTTTTGAATTTCAGACATACTCTACATTAGTGACACATTTAATTCTTCTTGCTGAGCTTGAGCCCTCATAATAATTTCATTGTCTACTTTTAGAATCCTTACTATGGCTACCAAATTTTGATGGATCTCTCTAGCCCTCATATCATCATATTCTTCATCTCATAAATGTGAGGTTTCTTGCATACTATATTGCACCATTCACTTTTGTTTTCCCTTCTCAGTTTCTCCTATATGATGAAAACAATAAGCCACTATTAGAAAACCACATTTCAAATCATATGAAAAATTACTCCTTGACTTATCAAGGCATCCGTCCACCTTATTAGTCCCATACCATGACTTTATTCCTACTACCAATCTTGTTCAAAAAATGTCGTTAGAACTCCTTAACAGAGTTGAATCACTAAAAAATAACAACATAAATTTTCACCATATAAGATATTACAAAATTCATTCATTCTTGGTGACACATTCAATTCGAGAGTTTGAAATATTCTCGGGTACCACTCTGTAACACACCCGATCCCCTAAACCCTACTTAGGTTGATGGGATTTCAAAATTCCTCTTTCCACTATGACCCTGATCTTGGGTCTTATCACCATGGGTGGGAACCTACTCACATGGAATGTTCCTTCAACTTTCTACGTAGTCTAAAATGAGTTCTAGACCTATCAAAGTGGCCTTCTGAGGTCTTACAGGATTACCCTTCCCCATGTCCTCCATCCTATGTGGCTACCACATGAAATCCTCCACATCACCTACATCGATGGACATGTTTTCATGTGCACTATACATAGCAGTGACATGTCCTTGGACATGTCATTCTCCCATAGAAATCCTTTTGTGGAAACATCTACACAATACAAGAGATTAAATCATCCAGATGAATGTCTCTGACTCACTCGGCTCAGGTTAAATCAATGACCAATGGTCAATCATACTTTCCCTCATTAGGAATACAGGGTGCACAACCCAAAACTTCTCTTTCGATCCGTTATTTTTGGTAGCCTCACTCTCGATAGATCCAATGGTCAGGAACTAGAGAAAACAATGGACCTCGATTTACTTGGAACCTTCAATGACATAATGACTAGCGATCCTACCTAGCTATTTTAGTCGCTTACCAGGTGAGGTCCATGACTAGATATATGTTTTGGATCTCATTGAGTGGAGTCCTCAACAAGTCAATCGTCCACTTCCACTTGGTCTCTATCCATAGAGAAATACTTCCTTTTATAACATTGCATCTTCTCCAAAAATTCATTTCCGAATTGGAATTTTCTAGCTGTCATTAGATCCCCACATCTAATGGTCAGGGATCTCTCAGATCGCATAACCACTCAACATTTAATCAACCTCACAACTTCGACCAGGTTCTCCTATCGGGAAAGACCCATTAAAATATTAATGGTTTGGATCCCATCGACTGACTAGACGAAAAATATAATGCTCTAGTCCTCTCAAGCCTTCACCTTTGGGATTTCTTCATCGAGTATTCCTTCCTATCATTCACCATGTTTCTTTCCAAATGAAACATTTCTAACAATCTTAGTAGATTAAATCATCATGCATATATGATCTATATTTCGTCGGTCTAATCTCCCAAAAAATTGACAACTCTTGTCGACTCGAAACTTTCCCATCGAAAGGTTCACCTTGGTAAGACTCTATGGTTTTCTGAAAGGATTTCTTTAAATACTAGGTCTCTGATGAACGATCGAGATTGAATTTATGCAGTGTATCTATGAAGGAGGTTATGTTAGGTTTTACTCAATGATTTCAATAGGGTTACAAGGCATGGAAAGGAGAAAAAAATATTCACCTTCTTGACATTACTTCTAGGTTTTTAACCTTGACTCTTTGGACCTTTGGCCCTCACCCTCAACACATAGGCAACGCCTTCTAGTGGCCCTCTTAGTGATTATTTTCTCATATTTCAAACTTTCCATTCTACTGTTTAGGGAATACTTAGTGTTATAAGCCTTCCTCAAACCTATCATTCATAGTTACCATAGAGAATCAATTAATCCTAGGAAGAACCCCATGTAAAAAAATTATTCATTTTTCAAAATTGAAATCAACATGTTAAGAATTCCTTTAAAAAAAAATACAATTCATATTCATTAAAAAATTAACTGTATGATACATTTAAGACACACTTATATGTTTCAGGTCAAACTTCAATCTGCCTACTGTCTGAGGGTGAATGCATTTCCACCCAATCGTAGGCTCTACTACACTTTTATTTATACAACAAGCCACCCCTATTCCAGGCCATAATACCACCAGGGGACTCTCAAAAAATTTCTTTAAGGTTAATTATTTGGTTAGGAAGGTTACTCTCCTTCACTACACTGGAAAAAACATAAATCCCCTCTTCCCACTGAGATCAGGGTCTCCACGAGATTACTAAGCTCATTTCTAGCTATATTTCCTCCACACAAGGGAGTCGCTTCATTGCTACATAGTCCCTAAAATATCTCCCCTTACCAATGCCATTTGTTTCCCACCAAGTACCAACCCATGACCCTCTCTTCTCTAGTCTGGATCTCAATATTATCTATTCCAATGTTGACCATTAGTGTTATGGGAAAGCTTCCTATTTTCTTCACAAAAAACTTCCTAGTTTTATTTTCTCAGGTTTGGCTTGGGTTCTCTCTATCAATCCCTCTTGTTCATTCACGATACCATGCTACTTTCATGTATTTTTTTTTCCTCATCTCATTTTTTATATACCTCTTCCTTTATGATCTGTAATATTGTTTTTCCTCCCCTCAGGTTCCTCGACTTGCTTATGTCAGAAGCAACCCCAAGGTCAAGATCTGAAATTGAAGGGCACTTTTAGGGTACTCCTGGATGATATCTTTAGTTGACCCCATCACTCCTCCAAGTACATTTTTTGAAGGAAGTCATAACCACCCCAACCACCCAATCTGATGCCATTAACAAGATTTCTTGTGAATAGGATGAACAAGGTACTTCAAAAAGGTTGGTCATTAGAGGGTACTTAGGTGTAGGTTGGGTTTCCAGGAAAGATTCCTATTTTCTTAACAAAAAATTCCTTGTTTCCCCCTCACCAATTCCCACTCGTAGTATCATGGTCGGTACTACAAGGCTTCCCATTAATCAGCTGATAGGTGTTTTCATTGAACATAAAACATAATTACAATGTTCATCAATTACAATTCATGAAGTCTTAAGCATAATTACAGACTTGGGGAAAACGAGGTGTTACAATATATGACCAGGATCCAAGGTTATCCTCATGATTTACCTAATGATGTGGATAACTGGTTTCCTAAATTATTGAATAATAATGATACCTCCACTAACAACCTGCATGGATCTATCCTCATTCTATGAATCCTTATAGATCCATGATATCCAAAATGAAGATGTGATCATGAGACTTTTTTCTTCATCGTTAGTAAGGGACGATAGGTCATGTTATAAAAACCTTCCTAGTAAATAATTGAAACCATGCAAGCCCTTCATGATACCTAGTTGAAAAGGTGGGAAATCAAGAAATATGGTAAATTACTCTGAACCCAATTTGGTCATGTCAAGAGGGCAGAAGTAGAGTTTTTTGATGAATTTAAGATAAGGTTTAATATTTTGATAGAAGAATTTCCCAGAGACCTTAGACCATAGGACGTGGAAATATTTATGTAATATACCCATGCCTTTGAGGGAGAATTTGGTTTTATCTTGATATATAAATCCCCAAATACCTTGATAGAGGCTAAAAAATGGGCATCCCAAATTGACATCAACATAGCCAAGTCCAAAATGCATACACCTTCTTCCAAGTTTCACTCTAAATAAATAAAGGATGAGAACATGATAAAACCAAACCTCGGTACTCTAGATCATATGAATTTCACCAAAGAGGTGGTTCCTATATACACTAGTAAATTTGGGTCATTTTGTGACGGCTATTTCGATGCTCTTGCAACATTATGTCATGGATATTGTGACGAATCTCGAGTCTCCCAAACATCGTTTAATGTGACATGGCATGTGCGATGAACCTGGATTAATGTTGCAAGAGAGAAGACAGTAGGAAGTTGTCATGATTGTCAAAAAAAGAAATATCGTCGCCAGAACGACTAAGTAAATAAATCGTCGAAAGAGTGACACAGTAGGGAAATCGTCGCACACTCGAAAATATAGGAAAATTAAGTAAAAAAAATTGCGATGAATCAAATTTTGAAGCGGTCATCTCAATTTTGATGAACAAAGTGTATATAGAGATGAAATCACTATACAAATTTCATAATTTGTATAACAAGTTCGTCGCAAAATTTGTACCGGTCGTCACAATTGCGACGATAACTTTCGTAATTTGTATAGAAAGTTCGTCATAAAATATGTAACGGTCGTCGCAATTGCGACGACAACTTTCGTAATTTGTATAGAAAATTTGTCGTAAAATATGTACCGGTCGTCGCAATTACGATGACAACAATTTATTTAAAAAATAAAATAAAATTCTATTTTTGAGCAAAAAAAATTTAAATTTTATTTTTGAGCAAAAAATATAAAATTTTATTTTTGAAGAAAGTGGGCATGTATTGGAAGAATATTATAGGCTATGAAGTTCGTTGTATTCTTGAAAACATTTTACAAAGGGAAATTCTCTGAAGTAAATAAGGTATGGGTAGATCGCTCTGCATGTGATCAAGCACTATCTAGTTTTGATTTCAAGAGTACAAATATGGAGTGTCACATCCAATCAAGAGTTACCCTTAGATATTTATAGTTAGTCTATCAATTCATCTCAATAGGCCCTCGTCTATATTAAAAAATTCAAGTATGTTAGAATAGAGAATGTCTTTTGTTGAAAGAATTATGTGAAGGTCTTATTTTCACATTCGAGGGGGCATTAACCTAGGAGGAAGAATGCTCCATTAAATTGGGTTTTTTATGGTTATACTAAGACATCTAGAGAATATGTCTTGTCCAATAAAGACAAGTTCTATTTGTAGAATCCCTACATAGTGAAAAGAACATATTTTGATGAATGTTTGGCATAGGATAAATTCAATGAGTCAACCAAAAGATATATATGTAACAATATATATTTGATATGGATATGTTATTAAAATAGATAACATATACATATCAAATATATTTATATGTGTGACATTTACTAAACATATAAGTTGTAAGGTTGGCTAAGCTCATCACGAGAGGCATTGAAAAACAAAGGCTTCTTTATTCTACTCGGAATTTTTAGGATTTTTATGGCTCTCTAAGAAGGTTTGTCTCTAGATGCATTCATGGATTTTCATCACAGTTAGTTTTATTAATATTTAAATATTATCCACATTCCAAATCTTGTGGGAATCTTTAAAATGAAGGGCCATTCCATTTATTGGGAATATTTAGAAATATCATTCTAAGTCCAACTCTTGTGGGAATCTAGTTGGGCAAGGCCATTGTTTTCTTATTTGTTTAATGATTTATACACAAGGCTAATTTCCTTCCAAACTTACCTTTCTAAAATTATTTTTTATGACTACATGAGAAATAGTTCACATTTGGGAAAAAAATCAATGTCATAGAACGTTTATCCATCTTAATTTGTAAACTACATGTTGGAGGGTGAATTATCCATGACAAACAAACATGTTTTTAAATAGAATGTTGCAGGGGGTATCACAACATCCCCTCTTTACCTACCAACCAAACAAATCTTGAATCTTTGTAGAGAATCACAACACCCTTTCTTTACCTATCAACAACCAAACCTAGTTAACATGTGATATTATTTAATTATATATTATGTAGATAAACACCTTTTTTTTCTAGAAAGAGAATTAAATTTGGATACTACAATGATTTTTGGACTAGCATTGGAGAGTGAGGAGTTTTACCTTTGGTCAATGTTCGTATCTCATGGACTTCACGTAATACTTTGATCAAGCTCCAATTCCATTTCCATTGGTTGACCTCTATTAAAAGACCAAAAGGAGCTTTCTATTTATATTATCTCTAGTCATTGAAAGCATACAAGTTGATATTTTAAAGAGAGCTAAAAAATACAACGATATAAGACAAGGTGTAATCTATATGTCTAATGAGGTCACCCTTTTGCAACTATTCAAAATAATGGGAGGAGAAATTGAAACTTTTGGCTTCAAATATGGAAGGAATCATTTTGGATTGATGAAATCGTAGATATGAAATGCTAACATTACATAATCCAAGTGCAGTAGGGGTATTCGATGGTGTTGAATCCATTTTTCTAGTAAAAACATCAAATTCATCAATCCAAAATTGCAATTTCAACAAAGATTGCCTAGATAGAATCTAGTGAGGGAAAATCACAAAAGGTCAAAATCATTTAACATTTGTCCTTCTTCTATAATTAGGTAGCCTCTAATTTACCACATGTTGAACTTTAAATAATATAATCCCTACACTCCTTTCAAACCATGTAACACCATTCAAATTATACACAAAATTCTTGAGACGAATTAGCTATACTATCGACGAACTTTTTTCGTCGATAGTATAGTTAATTCGTCGCAAGATTATTTACATTCGTCTCTCTTGCGATGATATCAAATGATGCTTGGATTCATTTCATATTTGGTTTATAAAATTGAAATTAAAATTTGATACTTTGCAAGCTAGCTAGACCTTGAGTCAAATACAAATATGAAATTTGGAATCATGAACATATCTACTAGAACATATGAAAAATAGGTTTTATGGTTTCCATGATGATATCATGATGGAATAAAGTGGGTGTGTGAGTGAAATTTGAGTCCATAAACCCTCCCATATCGTTAAGTCATGAAAATATTCTATCCAGGTCAAATTTCAAGGCATACAAATACAGTTTGAAAATATTTCAACATTGGCCCCATTCACATGTCACTGTTGCCCACCTCTAGTATTTTTATGGTGTTGATTAAGAAATCAATGAAAAAGAGAGATTTTTAATCACACCTATGAAATAGATACATTGTATATAAATTAATGTATAACCTAAAATAAAAATGAAGAAAGACTGACGAAAACTTAAAACTTGCGTCAACCAAATTGTGTACTTTGGAAGAAAATTAGGGTTTATGGTTTACATGATGAATTGATGATGGAAGAAAGTGGGCTTGTCAGTCAAATTTGAGTCCAGAAACCCTCCCATATCATTAAGTCATGAAAATAGTCTATCCATGACAAATTTCAGTGCATACTGAAACTGTTTGAAAAAATTTCAGCGTTGGCCCCATTCACAGGTCACTGTTGTCGATGTCTAGTCCTCATACAATTTATGTTCCTTGTTCCTTGTAAAATTCGTTTGACATTACACACGTCCCAACATCTCGTACTGTAAGGGTGTATTTTTATGGTTTTGATTAAGCAATCAACGAAAAACAGGGATTATGTACTTTGAAAGAAAATTAGGGTTTCAAAAAAAATTCTATAGAAATGACAAATATGTTCATCGAAACTTCGTTGATGCATGCAATACTGTGACAAAAATATTGATGAATTATTATAAGATAATGATGTTATAAAAATGAAATAGTTTCTCCTAGTTTCAAGAATAATTTATCCTCTACTGAACAAGGCCAGCCACGTGAAGGTGGAAGCTCATATGGCCCGTTCCCTCCCCCTCACATCACTCTCAATTGATCCCCAAAACCCAATCTGTAAAATATAAAATAATCGAAGGCAACGTCCTATTAAGATTCATGCACAGAAACAAAAAAAAATAATAATAATGACGATACATGAAATTATGTGTTTCTAAATGATATTTTTAATCTACCACATACTTTAGTATATTGGAAACTATTTTCAGGTTTCAAATAATAATTAAACAACATGTAACATAGGATATAAAAATGTCGCATAAAATTTAAAAACGTGTAATTAACCCATGACATTATAAGTAAATTATTTTAAGAGAATAATTCATACAATTTAAAATATTATATAGTCACGTACCTAATCCAACCTCAACATTTGTGCAATCATCCTTATTTTGTATCTTGATCTTCTTCATCGAACTCGACATTTGTATCATCATCCGATTCTAAAACGATGTTGAAAGGATTGATGATATCATCATCGTCATCAATGTCATTTTCGAGCATATTTTCATCAAAATCATCATCAAGAATTGCAATATTGTATCCTATGCCTGGATCATGATCTTCATCGTCTTCTCCATCTGTCAACCCTCCATGATCTTTTGGCTCTGTCTGATCTGTCAAATCATCTTCTTGTTCTTCAATATCATCTTCTTCCTGTAAATGAGTATACTTAATTGGCCTTCCTCTTGGATCATATCTAACAACAAATGACCAATCCCTTTCACTTGGAACATTTGAGTAAAAGACCTGTTCACATTGGCTTGGAAAAAAATAGCGATCATGTCCTCTTTCAAACATCATTATTTTAATCATTGGAAATCCATTGGCATGTTGAATAATAGTTCTTTCCTCGTCGTGTTCATGCATTCGTAGCCTATACCATTTGACATCGAACATAACTAATTTGAAGGAATTAAAGTTACACTCAAGTATATTGTTTAAATACCCATAGTATTTATTTCCATATTCTTGGGGATGTTTGTCACTCCTAGAGGAAACATTTTTGACCTGGAATACTGTAGTTATCCCACTATCAAAAGTTTTCTTGGTTTCATCCAATTGTTTGATGCAAGATTTATGACCATTGCACCACATAGACTTGTGGTGTTTCAACTGCAATATGTCAGATATGTAAAATATGCATTGTCAATTAATAAATTAACATATATTTATATAACTTCGAAGGTATCTGAAAAATATAGTACACATGTAGTCACATTAATATAATATAAAATAACTGAATAAAATGGGTGCATTTGCTTACCTGTCCATCTTTCAAACCATATGCTAAATCAATTTCCCTCTGCGTAACATTGGCATCTCCATTACGACAAGATTCTCTAAACAATTCAGACAGTCGTTGCCATGATAACCTACCTCCATTATGTGTTTTACATCTTTCAATCCATACATTCATCCAGTCAATATTATTTGCAATGAATAAATGTAGTGCATCCCACTCTTGAGAAACTGAATCAAAAAAACATAATTCACCAATATTAAATATTAGTTATAATGTCCAATATGCAAGTAATTATAAATATTTATAATTTATGAAATAAATTATATTAATATATTAATGAGTATGATCATATACACAAAAAATGAAACTTTATATGTATTATTAATATATTTTTTCCCAATTATTAATATATTACCTCTCATTTTTTTCATTCTATCTTTCCCCAATAGATGCTCCTGATCTTCAAATGTTTTGATGGAGTTCACATCCCAAATGCGATCCACTGCATGCATAGTTGGCGCTGTTAATTTAGGAAAATACTGACTAATATACACCATGGATTTATATACCATATATCCCTCCACCATAGAACCCTCAGGACGTTCTCTTTGTCTAACCAATGCCTTCAATGATTTCAAGTGCCTCTCCACCATCCACATTGACCTTGTGTGAATAGGTCCACAAATTTCAATATCCTCAACTTGGTGTATGAGGTAGTATTCTTGTGCATTGAAAAATGTTGGAGGTATATATTTTTGAATTTCACACATTAGACGAGGAATTTATCTCTTCCAATATTTTATATCATCTTCATGGATTTCTTTCAATGACAACCATCTACATGAGATCATGACAGAAGAAAATAACATGTTTCAACATAACATAGTATAATATATTACATTACAAGTAAAACACGTGTCATTAAGTACAACAATAATTTGAAAGAACATTTTGCATATAAATCACAACTACTTACCTCATGTATTTTCCAAGATCATATATAACTTGTTTGATGTTGTTGTCAAAATCGTTTGGGAGAGATAGCAGTAGAACATACTGTAACAAAAAAATGAATCGTTATTTGTTTCGACCAAAGTAGACAAGAAAAAATAAAAATAAATAAAATATGTATAAGGACAATATATATAAATATGTATACCAAAATTATTACCTTAATAAAGGTATGCCGATCATGTGTTTTTACCCCACCAAATTCACCTTTCTTTGTTAAGATATTATTTATGTTTGAAGCAAAACCATGGGAAATTTAATTCTTTGAATGAACTCTTTTACATCGTTGCTTCATTGCTCTGTTAATAACCATGGAAGGTTATTTTGGTCTAGTACTCCATCTTATCTATTTGAATATTGGATCACACTTCACATTGCATGATTGGCTTCCTGAATGTCAATACAAATTTTGACAATTTTTTCTTTGTCCCTCCTACCATCTATGATTCGCCATAATGTTTCAGTCACATTCTTCCTAATATGCATTGTATCAAACAAATGAGCTATTTTTAGCTCTTCATAGTAGGGAAACCTCATGAATTGAGAGGGATAACATTTCATTCCTCGTGGAATCCCATTATTAATACATTCATGATGATTGCGGCCTTCATGAAGCATAAAAGAAATCACAAAAATAATTATCAAATACGGTAAAATAAATTAAATGATTAAAATAAACATTCAAAACATTACATGATCTATGATACATTATGAAATTGAGTACCTTGACTATTTCTATTATATTCCAACCTCCATAGGTGAGGCGTCATTCTTCATGGTTTTAAACCAGACTCTTCTTTCCCATTGAAAAGATGTTTTCCAGTAGTACAATACCTATGGTTCTTAGGAAGAAGGTGTCTATACTCATCAAACACCATCTTTCCTAAACTTTTTGAATGATGATACTTCATCTTAGGGCCACAAACTGGACATGAAAATTTACCCTTTCTTTGAAGACCTGCAACAAATGGATTAATGCCAATTATACGATGAGATTATTTTAAAATTAAGCATGCACCATGATAACATTAAAAAATTATATAGTATTAAAGAACAATATTAGAATGCTACATACCACAAAAATGTGTTAGTTAAGGGGCATCATGAATTTTCCATAAAAGTATTCCACATAATTTAAATTTCTTCTCCCCTATTGGTTTACATATGTCATACATTGTGATGCCAACCCATAACTTTAGTAGCTCGTCGATAAGAGGCTCAACATATACATTCATATATTTAATCTGGTACTCACCTAATTGTTTGAAATTACACATAATTACTATAGGAATGATAACATGTAATATATATAAGTAAATAAATAAACAAAATGTATTATGAAAAAATTGAAACAAATGAAAATGTTACATTCAAAAAAATAATGTAAAGAAAAACCTGGAACAATCATTGTCAACATTATGTGCTCCCTCTTTATTGGCATCCAAGGAGGAATGTTATTGTTGATAACAAAAATATGCCACACTAAGTAAATAGACCTTAGCTCTCTGAATGGATTAACACCGTCAACTTCCAATGAAAGCCTAACATTACGAGGTTCATCTTTGAAATCTGCCCATTTTTCCTCAATTTCCCTAAATGCAGAACCATCGGCAGGCATTTGAAGAACACCATCTCCACTTATATTACGTGCATGGTAATCCATAAAATGTGATACTCTTTCACACCTAAACAATCGCTGCAAACGTGGAATTATGGGAATATGACGAAGAACCTTTTGAGGCACCATTTTTGTTACTTGATTGGTTCAATATCTACTGATAAGATATTGCAGACATTCTATTTTTGAAGCATGTTGTCCATAATATATAATATGGTCATTAGGAAATGCATCTATAGTTTGATAATCCATTCCAATGTATTTCATAATGGCATGAAAACCTCGATATGTGGGAGGTAAAATATTTGATGATGGTAACAAAAATTCACTGAACAATCTACAACATAACAAATAACTAATTAATGTAAGAATATTAATCATAAAAATTGCATTCTTATTTTACATATTAATTAACACTAAAAACAAATAGAAAAAAATAACATTTATGTATAATATGAGATGAAACATATTACATACCTTAGGATTTGTGTCATACAAGTGTTCAACAAATTATTCATAACCTTTAAGTTCACTAGCAACAATGTAGCGGAGAGAAGATTTGATTTTGATCCTTCATAAAGTCATTTATTTTCCTTTTCTAATAGAGGTTCATCATAAATACCAACATTGTCCCCATCCTCATCCAGCTACGAAAACAAATCTTGGATCATTTGATTTGTCCCATCATCTTCTTCCATGGGATCATTAACTTGATTTGTCCCATCGTCTTCTTCCATGAGATCCTCATTTTCTTGGTCATGATGTTCCTCAGCTTGTACAACATCATTTTTACTAATACTTGGTGCAATATTTTGTGGAAAGTTAGAGGGAAACTCTAACTTTATAATAGAAACAATCATGCAAAATTAGTGTATACTATAAAAAACATTCAAACAATATATATACATATATATAATTTTATATAAAATTGACAAAATAAAAAAAGATAATGAATATATAGCTAATTACCATTGGAATGTGCCCATATTTCCTACAATGTTTTGTAGTTGTTGTTATTAAAATTCTTACGGGATGTATGAGGCAACATTTTTGGCAAGGGAAATAACATCTACCATCACCCTTTTCATCCATTTTACTTTTTCCCCCACCTCTAACTATATTCTGCAACATTCTTCCGCACAAAAATACCCTTTCGGAACCGTCGTTGTTATAGCAATATTGTCGCAACATCTTTAAATCGTCAAATATTTATAGGTCAATATAGGTAACCATCGTCACAATTGCGACGACCGTGACCTAAATATTTCATTTTTTTTACCTATTTATTTGTTATATTTAGCTCACTTTCACTTTGTCGAATATGGGAACGGTTATAACAGTGAATTCGTCGCTCATGCAACGAACTGTATAACGGTCAATAGGTGAGCATCGCTCTTGCGACGAAAACACAAGTTTGTTGAAATTGAGACAATATTCCACCATATTGGCTATCATAGGTTTTGCAACAATAGTTTGAGTTTGTCGATAGAGTGATGAATACGGGGTGGATTTATATCAAAATTTAAAAATTGAAATTTTTCTATTGAATTTTGTGACGAAAGAGTACTTTCGTCGCAAATAGTCATCACAATTTTTCAAATATGTACTAGTGATATATTGTACCCTTCCAAATGGTTTTCATCATTACCAAGGAACAATGAAATTTGGAGAATGGAAAAGCTACTAGGATATCCAAGTTAGAGATGATAAATGTTATGGATGAAGAGTCTAGGGATAGACTCAGGATAAAAGGCTATTTGCATGGTGGAAGGACCCCTCAACCTATCATAAGTACTAATTTTCTCCCTTGATATTACACAAGGAATATTTGATACTGGATATCGACTTAGCCAAGATTAATGTTCCTATCTCTCTTTTTGAACTTACCAAGATCCCTTCACAAAGGACCAATTTAAGGAATTATTTGACCTTCATGACGAACATGATGATCCTCCTATAATCATTTAAACCATGAACCATGATAAGAAGAATGGAATATGTGTTCCCTTCTTCATTACCTTAATGATGAATTATTTCCTTCTTCACAATTTTGTCCTTGATTTTGGGGCTTCTAGTAATGTTATGGTTTTGAAAGTAATTAATCAACTCGGTATTAAAATAAAAAGACCTTATAGGAATGTGTATGGGATATATTCAAGGTCTATTCATGTTTTTGGCCTTATAAAGGACCTTAAGTTTAAATAAGGTGTTTTCCTAGATATATCCCTCTCAATGGATGTTTTGTTAATAGGTGTACCTAATGATTTGAGAATTTTATTGTCTAGAAAGTGGGATGCAACTTTAGGTGGTAGTTTGCAAATGGACCTGTCCTATTCTACTGTTCCAACTCCTGATGGGTATTTTTTTACCCTATATAGGAAATACTCCATATTGGATCATTATATTATTTTTCATCTATCTCACTACTTTTTGGGTGGAAAAATTGGAGGAATAATCTTGTAGGTCCATTTCGGTGGCTGGTCCAGATTTGGAAATTTTTGTCCAAAAAATAGTCATAAATATTCTGGAGCCATTTTGAGGCATCAAATGACCTTTTTTTTAGTCCAATCTTTACTGTGAAGGAATATTATAAATTCTGCATGTCGATAGCTTTCCAACGACACTGAATGTTCATCAATTAGAGTTGACCTACCATATTGATAACCATGGTGTGAGTGGATTCCATGTCAGTCTCCATTACTTAGACATTTGGGGCTAGCCACGTAGTGGATTTTCAAAGAAATTTCTAGAAATTCCAAAAACTTATCACAATTGAAGGTTGAGGAAGTAAAAAACCTATCCCTAGATGGCTATCGAGCTGTGTTAAATACCAAACCACTAAGAGGAGAAGGGGTTCCGTTATTTTGCATTGTATCTTATTCCATAGTTAAGAAAAACATATGATAGTGGTATTTTATGAACTTGATAGAGGAGGAGAGATTATGTAGAGACCATACATGCCACGGGTCAAAGGAAACTCCATAGAGAGTGCATCTTTGTTTGTACTTGCATCATTTATTTACCAGAGAAAAGAGAGCAGAGCAACCTAACCTTCTAGCTGGGTTTTCAACCATATTGGGTTTCCTAGGTTATATATTATGTTTCTTTGTGGATGGTGTGAATGTGTTTTACTATTTTTTAATTTTTTTGTATTTTATCTATTTTATTAGTAACTAAATATTTTGGAGGTCTAAAGGAAATTAACCTTAATAGTAAATATTTCAATATTTTTTTAGATCTGTTGTGATGAATTGTTCCAATGGAATATCCACAACAATTTACATATCATATTGGAATTAGATATAGGTTTTTATTTTGTGTATTTGTGGGAAGTTGCAGGATCCAGAAATCAGTGTAAAGAGAAGTCACAAAGAATGCTAGACATGTTGGATGAGTTCATTCATAATAACCCTCGAGATCCAACAAAAGATAAATTTGAGTGGTTGGAAGCACAATTTGTTGACATCAGTCATAATATGAACCTCCTCATGGTGTCTCTATCAATAAATATCATACCATTAAGATATTATGGAGGTTCTAACTTAGATAATATATTGAAGGGGAAATCAAAAGGTTAAGAAGAAAATCAGTGGCAAAAAGAATCCGAAAAAGAGCAGCGAAGTTCGAGTGTCGTTAACCCTTCACAATCCCTATTTAGGATGGAAGTGAAAGCAGACATAAAGCCATATCAAGGTGATAATGATGCATTAAAACTAAATCATTGGTTGCAAAAACTAGAGGTTTATTTTAGCATTCACCATATAGATGAAGAGTCGAATATTTCATTTACTAGATTGAAGTTAGAGGGCTATGATTTTACCTGGTGGGAAAACCACACAAAAACGCTTAGGGTGGAGGGTGATCTTCTAGTAATTTGATTGGAGGAATTCAATACCCTCATAAACTCCCAATTCTACCCTATTGGGTATGTATAGGGCCAATGGATTCGGTGGCACTACTTCATATAGAGGCAGGGGAAAAGTGTACATGAGTGCACCAGTGAGTTTAGAAAGATGGCCATCATGTTGGATATCTTTCCCAAGAGCCCAGATGTACTCCTAAAGTATCTAGGGCGGTTACAAATTCATCTATGAAAGTAGATGATTCTCTTCAATCCAAGGACAATGGATGAGGCTTGTGTATAGGCACAACACATGGAAAACATAGGCCAAAAGAAGGAGAAACCAAGTGGTTCGAAGAAAAAAGAGCACCAAGAATATTTTGAGGGGAAGCAGAAGTGGAAAGGGGGAAAATATAAGAAGGCAACAACCAATGAACAACTGAGTAAATATCCCAACAACCATTTCAATAATTTAAACATTAATGGTCACACCAAGGATAACTGTTGGAAACTTCATCCAAAGTTAAACCCGAAGAATTGAAAAAAGGATGGAAAGGAAAAGAACCTTCTAGCCAATGATTCAAGAAATCATGTTGAAATTAGCTCGGATGTTGATGAAAAGATTATATACACATATGTGTAGAAGGAGGTGAATCTGAGTATCCTTTTATCACCAGGAAGAGAAAAATATGACCAAGTTCTTCCAAATCAATATTTAGGTCAAGAAGACCAAGATATAAGATCTGTTCGACTATGGTTCACAGGATAATCTCATAGTAGGGAATCTAGTCAACAAGATTGGATTGGTGTTTCAAAATCATCCTATCCCTATCCATTGGGTTGGGTAAACAAGGATGAAAAGATAAAGGTAATGAAACAATGTCAGATTAAATTTTATGTAAGTACTAATTTTATTGTGTAACATCCCGCTGTGGCGCACTTACCAAACTTATTCTTTGAGGACACTTGCTCGCAAGTGATCTGGATTTTTATGATGATAAAAAATTTTCCTTGATTATGATGCGTTAAGTTATATGACAAGATGTTTTTACTACCTTGATGTAGATAGGTGTTGCTGACTCAGTTTCATTGAGTGTGCAGGGTTTCGGACCCTGAGGATGCAGAGGCATCGGTGGAACTCCCTTGGACTCCGGATTGAGTCAGGGAGTGGGTTGTTTGGGTTGTTTCATTTACGGTGATATTGTTTTGTTTTGATGATATGTTATTGATTTTATGATATGTTGTTGACATGATCTGACATGATGGTTGATGATGCAGGCTGACGATAGATTGCCGACCAGACTCACATATGGAATAAAGGGGCCACACACGAGTTCCAGAGAGATTGAGGGAGAGGTGTGGACAGCATCCCTGCCACAACCTACTAGCACTCATGCCGTGGCTCGAACTGTAGGTTAATGATTACCTAGTTCGAGAGGATCCACGATGTCGTGAGGGCAGACTGCGATAGTCGCTCACGATGATTCTAAGGGGAGCGCAATAAGGCAGGGGCCTTATTCCTTAGAGCCCTTAGTCTCCCACAAGTTCACCTGGCGGAGTGTTGACTCCAGGGGTTATAGAGTCTACCAATCCGTCAAGTCAGCAAGTGGCACCCTTGGAGCACGTGGTGCATCCTGAAGGGCACGTCGCG
>ML790817.1:60262-76752 GCA_009831015.1 Picea engelmannii | reverse complement strand
TACTTATTATATATGTGGTCATTGATTAGGATGTTACTTGTTACTTTTAGTTACAAATATGATGTTAAGTCTGGTATATTTACAATAGGGTAATTGTACTGTCCTTTAGTGGAAGGTTACTAACATTTTACTGATATGAACAAGGATTTATAAATTTTGTACTTGTGATATTTTGAAATTGAAACTATATTGTTCATGCCATATCAATTAATTGCAATGTTAGAGTGACATCATCGAAATCGTGAACATTGTCTGATTAAAATATTATTGTATCTAGGCATGTACTGATATGGTTATCTTCGTGTAATGTTAGTGTAAACTATTGCTATTGATAAACCATATGGTGGATTGTCCTGGGTTTAAGCGCAATAAATTGCTAGGAGTTACTAAATGAAGGCTGAGGCCCTTTTAATTTAATGTTGAACTTGGGTGTTCGTGGTCGGAGTCCTCTTATCATGCGCCATCCATAAGGGGCGTATTGTTCTTCTTAATTACGTCGTACGTGATTGTATTCAGTTAGTTGCTTGGTGCGTTGTGTCGGGTGGGATGTAGACACCTCCATGTTCCTCAGAACAGTCGCCAGCCCTGAGACCTTAAATGGTTAAAATCGATGGGAACCTGGGCTTGAGCGTTGATTATGTGTCTTGGAGGTCCTAACCTTGCAGGGTAGGATGGGCGGGAGGTCAGTCGTATTTAGCAGTCAGTTTTACTTTTGTCGTGGTTGCGTCTTGTTGGTCATCGAGTGGCGACGTAGAGTCACGTGTGTTGTTACTTCTACACGCGCGCACAAACTTTAAACAAAAAAAAAAAAAAAATTTGCACCTGTATACTAGAATGGTTGTCATAACGAGGCGGCTCGTTACATATTGATGAAGTGGATTTGGATGTAGTACCCCTTGATGTGTGTGTAGTGTTTGGAAGCCTTTACATGTACATGAGGGATGCAATATTCATGTGTGGAGCCAACCAATACCAACTGATAAAGGATTGGAAGTCCTACATCATCAATGCACATACAAGAAAGTCAAATATCTCATTGGTAAGTTCCAATCATGCCAAGAAGTTGATTAGTTCTAGTAAGAAATATGTTTTACTTTTCTTAAGAGAAAAGTAAATTAGAGTGAAGGCATCCTTGGAGGGGTGTACTAAAGAGAAAAAACAACAATTGGAGGAATTTCTATAGAAATACAAAGGAGTGTTCTAGGTTCTTAAATGGATACCAGCCAAGAGGGAAGTGGAGCACACAATATAGTGGTTGTTAGACTCCCCATTGTAAAATATTGGGCTATATAGACAATCCATTATGGAAGTGAATGAAGTGAAGAAGCAATTGCAGTAGTTGTTGGAACACGATATAATTCAACCAAGTACCTCACCTTTTGGATCACCCATCATAATTGTTCCCAAGAAGGATGGGACTTGGAGAATCTGCATCGATTACAGGGCATTGAACAAGATTACAATGAAGAATCGGTACCCCCTTGCAAGGATCAATGATCTATTGGAATAGTTGAAACATGCCAAGTACTTCACTAAGAAGGAATTTAAATTAGGATATCATCAGGTATGAGTCAAAGATGAAGATACCTGGAAGACTTCCTTCAAGACAAGGCAAGGTTTGTATGAGTCATTGGTTATTCCATTCGGTTTATTTGATGCATCGATTACATTTATGAGACTAATGAATGATGTTTTACACCCTTATCTAGATTCATTTTTTAGTGTCTATTTATATGATATATTAGTTTATAGTGATACCTGGGAGGATCATATATCGCATCTTAATTAGGTGTTAGAGACTCTGAAAAATCACCAACTGTTAGAAAATATCAAGAAATGTGAGTTCACTCAATAGTGTTTGGTGTATTTGGGGTATGTGATTGGTGGAGGGGAGATAAAGTTAGATCCCGCAAATATGGAGGCCATCATGAAATGGCCAATTCCTACAAATTTCACTGAAGTTAGGAGTTTTTTTGGGGTGGCACAATACTTGCGGAAGTTCATAACTTCATTTTCAGTGGTAGTTGTACCACTCCATGCCATAACAGCTAGTGGTAAGAGTTTCTAGTGGGGGAAGAATAAGTAGAATTCCTTTAATGATCTAAAAAGAAATATCAATCAAGCACCATTGCTCGCACTACCAAACTTGTAGAGCTCTTTCTAAGTGGATACATATGTAAGTGGGTATGCCATGGGAGAAGTACTGATGTAGGGAAGAAGGCTCATCTGCTATGATTATGAAGTATTTCATGGGAAATTTCTCAACTACCCTACCTATGAAAAGGAGCTCTATGCCTTAGTACAATATATCAAAAAGTGGAAACCTTATCTTATGGTAAAGGATACCATCATCCACACAGATCACCAACCACTACAATAGTTGCATGCCCAGAGTAAGCTACAAAAAACTAGACATTACAAGTGGATGGGGTTTTTACAATAATTTCATTTGGTCATAAAGTATAAGAAGGGTAGCACAAATAAGTTGGCATACATGATTTCATGACCACCCACATCTAACATTATTACTTTGGGAACCTTAATGCACATGGATCCTTTTACCCATGATGCATACAAAGAGACATACAAAAAAGATGAGGAATTCAAGGAGGTGTTTCAACAACTACAAGGCCAAATTCATATAGAATAAGGTGATGGAAAGGTTGAATATCATTTATAGAATGGTTTACTCTAAAATATCAACAATATTTGTGTTCTTAAAGGTAAATGATTATAGCTTATCAGAGAGGCTCACACCTCCAAGGTTGCAGGACATTTTAGTGTTGGGAAGATAGTTTCCAACTTACAGATATATGTGTATTGGCCCATAATGCAAGAATATGTAGCACATTATATTAGAGGATGCATACTTTATTTTACCAGCGAGATGAACAATAGGAAGCAAGGTCTATACTATCCCTTACCTGTACCAACTTGACCTTGGGAAATAATTTCCATGGATTTTGTGGGAGGTTTACCAACAACCAAGAAGGGACATGGATATCCATTTGTGGTAGTGGATAGGTTCGACAAAATGTGCATTATCATGCCTTGTAAAAATACCATCAATGTAAAAGAAGTGGAAAATAAGTTCTTTGAACAGGTCTGGGTGCACTTTGGGATACCAAGGATCATCATCTCATATAGGGATACCAGATTTCTCAGTGCATTTCGGACTCCGTTGTGGGAGAAGATGGACACTAAGTTGAAGAGGTCTACAACATTCCATCCATAGATAGATGGGCAGACAAAATTAGTCAACAAGACTTTGGTGCAACTTTTGAGGGGTTACAATCAGAAGTATCTGAAGACCTGGGATGAAAATTTTCTCTATATAAAACACTCTTACAATAGAAAAATCCGCACTTCTACTGGTAAGTCCCCTTTTGAAACTTGCTTTGGATATTTTCCACCTTCACCCTTGGATGTTGTATATGGAAAACAAGGAGGAGTGAGGGAGGACCTCACAGGAGAAAGGAAGAAAAATTTGTTCAGAAGATCAGGCAGATCCATTTTCAAGTACAGGACACACTGAAGAAGTCACAGTAAAAGTACAAGGCTAGAAACGACCAACACATAATAGAGAAAACATGTAAGGTGGGAGATAGAGTATGGTTACAATTGAATAAAGAAATATTATAGGGTCCTGGTAAGAATATAAAGGCTCCATGGTATGGTCCTATTGAGGTATTAGAAAAGGTGGAAGATAATTCCTACAAACTTAGCCTACCTTCATACATGTGCATTTACTTCATAGTGAATGTGGATAATCTCAAACTCTATGAGCCCTCCATGTTGGATCAGGAGGAGGAGAAGGTCCTACCTTCCATAGAGGATTTAGCACCAAATTCTCAGGTAGAGTTGGAAGAAGACACATTTTTTCAAAAGTGGTCTAGGGATACAATACAGGGGCAACATGACCTTTGGAATATTAGGTTGAAAGGACAACTTCCAGGAAAAACAAAATGGTACTCCAGAGAGAAGGTATAAGAAAAATTTCCTCACCTCATTCAATAAATATTTTGGGGACCAAAAACCTCCCTAAATGGGGAGGTGTGATCCATATTGGATCATTATATTATTTTTCATATATATCACTACTTTTTGGGTGGAAAAATTGGAGGAATCCGCTTGAAGGGCCATTTCGGTGGATGGTACAAATTTGGAAAATTGGGTCCAAAAAATAGTTTGAAATCTCTCGAAGCCATTTTTGAGGCATCAAATGACATTTTTTTGTCAAAATATTACTATTGAGAAATATTATAAATTCTACAAGTCGATACCTTTCCAACGATGTAGATCATTCCTAAATCGGAGTTTGTATGAGAAAGTTATGCCTCTCGCAAGTTGACCTAACCTATTGATCACCATGGTGCGACTGGATGCCACGTCAGCCTCCATTTATTAGACATGCGGGGCTAGACACATAGTGGATTTTATAATAACATTCTATAATTTCCAAAACCTTATCATAGTTTAAGGTTGAGGAAGTCAAAAAGCTATTTGTAGATGGTTATCGAGCTATGTTAAATACTGGGCCATTAAGAGGAGAAGGGGTTCCATTATTTTGCATTGTATCTTGTTCCATAGATGAGAAAAACATCTGAGAGTGGTATTCTGTGAACATAATAGAGGATGAGAGATTCAGTAGAAACCATACATGCCATAGGTCAAAGTAAACTCCACAGAGATTGCCTCTTTCTTTGTACTTTCATCCTTTCTTTACCATAGAAAAGAGAGAAGAGAAACCTCACCTTCTAGCTGAATTTTCTCCCATATTGGGTTTCTGAGGTCATATCTTGTGTTTGTTTGTGGATGGTATGAATTTGTTTTACCATTCTCTAATTTTTCTGTGTTTTATCTATTTTATTATTAACTAAATATTCTAGATATCTAAAGGAAATTAACCTTAATAATAAATATTTCACTATTTTATTAGATTCGTTGTGACAAACTATTCTAGTGGAATATCCATGACAATTTACAGATCAAGGAAATTGTTGTGAGATATCAAATTGAATACCCTCACAAACCTATGAATGAATTCATATAGATATATGAAGGGGTTGGTAAATTATGTGTCTTAGCCAACTCCATATCCCAAGAGGAATAATGTCAAGGAACTAGTGATGTTTTGAATTTGGAATTCGATGGTGCTCATCCTAGCTCAAGGTATGGAACTAGCATTGTTCTTATAACTCCTTCGCATGAGGCCACCTTTTTATATTTTAGGGTTTAATTTTATTGTATGAATAATATTTCCAAGTATGAATCTTTAACCATAGGATTCGATTTATCCCTTGATAGAAAAATTAAGTGCCTAAGAGTCATAAGGGACTTTGACCTAGTTGTCTCCCAAATAAAGAGGGATTTTGTTGCTAAAAATGAAATTTGAGAAGATATAAGAACTTGATTTTGGATACCATATAAATATTTGATGTATTTTCGATTGAATCTAAATCGAGAGTGAAAAACCATGTTGTCAATGCTTTGGTTGTGTTTGCAGTGGCGTTTCATCCTTGTGAGGAAATGCTTCATGACCTGTACAAAATTGAATTTTTCGTTATATCATCTATCCTTGATAACCTTGAGCATTGGCAAGTTTTCAATGATTATTCTCAAATCCTTCATTTATTACAGAAAAACAAGGATTTTTCAGATAGCCAAGTTAATTTCCTAGATAAATACATGAAATTGAGAGTTGAAAACTTGACAAACAACAATATTCTAATGGGAGTTGTTCCTTTAGAAAGGATGTTTGATAGACATGATATCTATAAGGGGAAACCTATCATTGATCAATCTGATGAAGCCTTTGATTTTAATCTTGGTTCAAAGAGTAATCCTAGAATTATAAAAATAGGGAAGGGAACCACTCTCACTAAAAGATAAAGCATAATAAACCTTATCCATTAATATAAAGATGTATTTTCTTTGTCATATGATGATTTAAAGGTATATAAGGAAAAAATTATCCAACACACCATTCCTTTGAAGGAGATATCCAAACCATTTATACAAAATGTAAGACATACTAGCCCTAAGTTGTCTCCCCTAATCCCTAAAGAACTCCAAAATACGGTTGATGCCAAGATTATAGCTCCTATTAGATATTCCTTCCGGATGGCTAACCTGGCAGTGGTCCATAAGAATAATGGAGATATTTGATTATGTGTGGACTTTAGGAACCTCAATAAACTAACTCTCAAAGTCAATTATTCTCTCCCGAACATGGAACATTTGTTGCAAAGGGTTACTGGTGCATGAATGATGTCTATGCTAGATGGTTTTTTAGGGTACAACCAAGTTTTATTCAAGAAGGAGGATCAACTTAAGACTACCTTTACCACCCCTTTGGAAAATTTCATGTATTTGAGGATGTTGTTTGGCCTTATTAATTCTAGATCCACTTCTCAAAGAGAAATGGATTTTTCCTTTAGAGAATTTATAGGGAAAACATAGAGATATACCAAGATGATTTAATAGTTGTTTCTAAGGAAAGAAATGCACAAATCTCACATCTTAAGAAAATATTTAAATGGTGTAGGAAGTACGATATTTCCCTAAATCCAAAGAAGTTGATTTTTGGTATTGATAAAGGAAAATTATTGGATCATTTTGTCTCTAAAGACGATATTTTTGTTTATCCAAAAAGAATTGAATCTATTGAGAAAATCCCTCCCCTGGTTAGTAAGAAGTATTTACAATGATTCTTTGGCACAATTAACTTTATAAGGATATTCATTCCAAAATTTGTTGAGAAAGTTAAGCCAATGAATACATTATTAAAGAAATATGTCTTGTTCAAATGGGATGATAGTAGTATGAAATCATTTGAATATATTAAGGAGGCAATTACTATAGCACATGTCCTTGTCATCCCAAATTATTCCTGATATTTCATATTTTTTTCTTTCGCCTCTGAAGATACTATAGTTGGGGTTATTTTAAAAAAGAAAAAAGACAATTACGAACAACCTATTTATTTCATGAGTAATACCCTTAGGTACATTGATATTAATTATACAATCACCGAGAAACAAGCTTATTCCCTTGTCAAATCATTGTTCAACATTTTAGAAGCCATCTTGGATATAATAAGACCAAAGCTTATGTGTCATATCCCGTGGTTAAGGATGTCTTATCACAATAGGATTTCCTTGGAACTAGGGGAAAGTGGGTGTCACAAATACAAAAATATGACTTAGATATTAATCCCACTAAGATCATCAAAGGTTAAGGCTTAGCTAATATGTTGATTGAGAGTAATGAAGAAGCCATAAGAATGGGTGAGAGTGATCAAGTCAACATTGTCTTAAGCGAATTAGAGCATGATGGGTGGTATTCCAATATTGTGTATTACTTGAAGAATATCTCATGTCTCGATCACTTAGTATATCATAGGAGGAGGGCCTTTATATTGTAATCTATGAATTATTGCTTGACCCAAGATGTCCTAAGATGGAATAACTCCAATGGAGTAATCCTTAGATGTGTGAACAAAGATGAAGTCGATAAATTGATTAAGGAAATTGATTTAGGGTACTGCGGTGGTCATTTTGTTGCTCATATCACAACCCATAAGATATTGAGGGCCAATTACTATTGGCTTATGTTGTTCATTGATACTCACCGATATGTTAGGTCTTTCCAACCTTGTCAATTATTCTCACAAAAATATTAACTTTCCTCTTTTCCTTTGAAGCCATTCATTGTTGAAGCACCTTTTCAACAATGGGGTTTAGGCTTCATTTATGAGTTTAAGGAGAGATCCAACAACAAATATCATTGGTTTTTTATTGCTACAAACTATTTCACTAGATGGGTAGAATCTATCCCAATGGAAAAGGAAATCAAGGAAGTAGTGATGAATTTTCTTGAAGAAAGAATAATCACAAGGTATGGTTCCCCTCCTAAGATCACTATTTATAACACAAATACCTTTAGCTCTTTGGCCTTAGTAGAGTTTTTCTTCAAGTATGGAATTTTTGTATTCCACTCATATAATTACTATCCTCCAAGGGAATGGATTAACCAAATCTAGCAATAAGAATCTGATGAAAATTATCCAAAATATTGTAGGAGAAAATAAGAAAGGTTGAGAGAGTAAGATTAAGTATTCTCTATGGGAAGACCGTACTATGAATAATACTTCGGCAGGAAAAACCCCGTTTGAATTAGTATACGGATTGGAAGTAAAGTTTTCGATCAACCTCCAAATACACGTCCTTCAATTTGCATGTAAATTTCAATCGATAAGAAGGCATTACAAGGAATAATCGATCAACTTATAGAATTGGACGAGTCTAGGAGGTACATTTTTTATCAAATGGTGAAAAACCAAGACAATATTAAGGGATCATTTGATCATAAAGAAAGACAAAGGAATTTTGAAGATGGTGACCTCGTACTCATGTGGGACAAGAAAAAAGAGAATCATGGTATGCATAAGAAGTTTGATATTTTATGGCTTGGCCCTTACAAGATCGAAAATAAGTCCAAGAATAACTCATT
This sequence comes from Picea engelmannii, assembly GCA_009831015.1. NCBI lineage: Eukaryota > Viridiplantae > Streptophyta > Pinopsida > Pinales > Pinaceae > Picea > Picea engelmannii. The sequence continues at coordinate 68,238 of ML790817.1, read as the reverse complement.
TTATTTTACCACACTTGAGGGAAGGAGCCTACCATTACCAATTAATGGATCCCTTATCAAGCCTTATTATGTGGATCGATCTTGACTTATTAGGCTTAGAGTAGAATAGGTTAGTATTAGGTCATGTTGCATGCCTACATTTTGATTTCTTATTTTAATTTATGTTATTTATTGATGTATTAATGCATTCATTTTAGCTTAGCATATACATGCAAGTGATATATTGATGAAAATGAAAAAAAAATCTTCTCGCATTGGTTTTATATTTTCATAAGCCAGGGTGGATAACAACCCCCTTGTCACCTGTCGTTGATGGTTTTATGTTAGAATGTAGCAGTATTTTTAGAGTGATGTAGGTTGTAGGTCTTGGAATACTAGATATGTTGAGGTTATCATGCTCTCTACAATGAGCACATGTCCCTATGTTGGAGCCATATGTTACCCCCCCCCTCTCACCTAGGGATAACTAGAGGAGATCATGTCTCATGGCCCACAATGAAGACAATGATCCCCTTGATGATGGTCCATAGTCTCCATAGACAACAACCCCTCATATGCCTCCACCCTCATCCATATCATATCATTTCACTTGATCAATATAGTTCATCCAATGAAAGTGGTCTGGAACACATGAGGTACACTAGTCATTGTTTCATGTAAAGTGTCGCATTTAATGCATTAAGAATTTAGGAGAGCGATATCATGGGAAGAAGTCATATAATGAATCTTGAGCTCGAAATTTGTTATTTTTTCCTTGTTTCATATTGGTGGCCATCATTTGTGTCCTAGTCCAGTGTTTTCACTCTTGGGGAATAGGGGTATTATTGGGATGCTTTGATAGGGGTAACATACCACTCCCTTTCATACTTAACACTTTCCATCCTGGGGCCTTTCATAGTGTACCAAACTTCAGGTAATGACTGTTACATGTACACCAAAAAGGCATGTGGTTTATTCTCTTATGAGAAGAAGGGGTACAATGTTGAAGTTGATGCAATTGCTATAAAAAATGAATAAGAAAAAGAAAGTGTGTTATAAAAGAAAGGAGAAATGATGGGATAATAAATGACCAAGTCAAAATCCAAAGGTTAGCTTGACATCTACCCCCTCATTATGAGGTAATCATCCCTAGTCCTAATGCATTGAATTCATGTCAATTAAAATAACTTAATCCTAGTAATAAAAACAATGAATGATTGAAACCTAAAAGGGGGACTTGCAAAAGAAATAAAAGAATATCAAAAGGAAAAAAGGGGGTTTGGAATGCACACACTGTCGAGGAAAGGGTATCTCAAGCAACAACCACTCCCTCTACAAAGATGCTCATGGAGATGGACATAACACGGTACCTTGCATGTCAATGATTCCATCACCATTAAGTAAACAACATATCGCTTCATTCATTAAACTTACACTTTGATGGATTTTCTAGGAAATATCTCTTTACCTAGGTACTAACACACCTAGTAGGGTCTTTTAGTGGTCCTTCGATACCTAAACCTGGAAAATTGTATAAATTCTTGAGCTAATGTGAAGTTTAAAGAAGATACCTAATGTGAATTGCTTATGTGGCTATTTTATTAAGTGGTGGATTAATTTGCATGATTCTAATGGTTATGGTATCTTTTAGTTGTTGGTTTTACCTGATAAAGTCCTTTGGAAGACGTTTTCACTATGACACCTAGGACATTATGCATGTTTTAGAGGACATTTCACACTTTATGCAAATAATTTCATCCTTTGATGACATGACATGTACCGAGGCACCTTTTCACACCTCTTGGGCCTTGGATGTTGGTCAAATGAGACGAAATATTGCAGAGATGGCCAAATGGTATATTGGATGGGAAGGAATCCCCTCACCTTGGACAGTGCACCCCGTAGCATGTTTGGGTTTGATTTGAGGACATTTCACTTGGATAGGATTAGACAAATCTTGGGAGATATGATGGGCCCTTCTTCCACCTTGGATGTTGTTTTTTTTACCTTGGGCATTGATAATATTGATGATGACATCATGCATTATGATGATTTGACGATGTACCATTAAGGAATCTGTTTTGATGATGATTTAGGATCCTCGGATGATGACATGGAACCTTTGATTAGGAGGTGTGACTTTTCACCCTTTTTTGCAGCTTTTGATGATGAGATGTGGCATTTGTGGGCCCTTACACTTTCTAGAGCATGTTGTCACCCTCATTGTGGCATCCTACACTTGCGTGTAACTTTTAAGGGAAATTTTGGTGTATTAGAATGTTTTATTTATTTTTGAGGCTGCTTTGGGGGTTGAACATGACCTATCCAACTTGTATCATGGATATTTTATGTTTTTAGGGGATTTAAGGGTTTATAGCACTAGGGTTTCCTCATATAATAAGGCTAGTGCTACCTCATTGTTAAATCATAACTCACACTTGTAGAGAATTATCATTACGTGTATTCGTTTACTCTCTCTTCATTATGGAGTACTTATGTGCACCTTTGGAATACTGATCTAGTGGATGTTTTTCTTATTTTGGTGGATACTTCATGAAAATAGGGTTCCTTCATGCATAACGAATTGGTATAGTAAGTGGTATTTTCCAAGTATTTGTGTTTTGTTCATGGTGTTTATGTGAATGCTCTATCAAAGTGGTGATAAGTTACATGTTATCTTATTTCCTTGGATAATGTTTGCTAAGAACCCTAGGAAACGATTGTAATTTGTCATCCCCTTCCCTTGTTTTATCCATCTTAATTTTTTTGAAGCGTATAAGGTCAATATTAGGGATTATGAGTGGACATCCCCATAACCTTGTCTCTGTGGTTGAAATCTAGGGTTTATAAGTAGATAAACTTTAGGTTTTGACATAGTTCCACTTGATCTTGTGGTAAATGCTCTAGAAGAAGTAGGACGACACCTAGGGTTTATGAGAGGATAAACTCTAGGATTTGTTTTCCTAGAAGATTTGACCTATGCTTATTATTGGATAAACCTAGGGTTTGATCTTCAAGTCTTCCTTTGATTTTAACATCCTTCAAAGTTGTTGCATTAACTCCAGATGCCTAAGGGCTTAAAGAAGGCACTGATATTTCTAATATTACAAGTGATTACAAGTGGTTGCAAGCCTTAGTTGATCTTCTCTTCCCCAAATGACTTCGTGTTAGCTTAGGGTTTGCATTGAATTAAATTTTTTGTCATTTCTAGACTAACATCTTGCATCTTAGCTTAGATTGTCATATAACATAATCGTTTATGAATTCATTGCAGTTTTAGTCATTAGGGCTTGTCATATTGCACTAATTGGCATAGTTTAATGATATTTCTTGCAAGTAATCATTAGTCTATGATTTGGTAGTATTTACTTAAAATTTGGTAATATATTCCATACATCTTAACTAGTTTAAGATTGATTTACTACTGCTATTGTAAACTTGCTATTGTTGAAGTATACTATCTCTTTTTCCAAGTTTTATTACAACAACCTTTTTTCTCTTTGATGGCTAGTGGATCAACCCTTTTTTCTTTTCTTTTATTAGCTAATGTTTCAGGGAATTTTATTTACTTTTCAATAGACATCATTGGTTTTCACATTGCTCACACATGCACAATCACTTTTCCTTGTCTAATTTACCTTAACCTTTCCCATAACTTTGACCTATATAAATCAATCATCCAAGATAAGGGGTTGTATACCTGCCTTAACTTGCCATAGGATCCCTTGAGGTTGCTAGGAAAGCCTCCCTTGTGTTAGATCTTTTATCTTTTACTAAAATGATGAAAGTACTTGCGTAGATGATAGTGACAATTACTTTCATATGTTACACTAGTTTATCATCTCATGAAAGCTTCACACAAGTGTTAGATTTTGTGGTAACAATGCACTAGTTATGATAGATTATTTTATCATGTGTTCATTTATACCATGGTGAATATATTACTGAAATGATATGTCAAAATGTGAACCTAATCCGTCATTATAACATGAAATCAATAATGCTATGTAGAAATCAAATATTTGATGCAAATTATTTGATACGTCATAATATTAAGGGAAGTGTTTGATACTTCGTAATATTAAGGAGAGGTCATAAAACATGCACACATATGTACATTTTAACTTTGTAGTGTATACATGTGCATATACATGTATATTTTAACCTTTCATAATTTTAGGAATAAGTGTGTGCAAGTATGAGTGAGAAAGATCAAAGAGATAGACGTATTTAAGTAATTTATCTAATTATTGTTAAAGTCACAAAATTCTAAAAATTAGAATTTTGTATGCCACTTGAATTTATGCATGGATGTGCGGAATTTGTTTTAGGAAAGGTATATTTTTCTAGATGCGTGGACCAATTTTAAGTTAATGGATGTTTACATAGACATGCAAGGGTTGTTGGGTATGTGTTATAATATTTGTACGACTAGTTGTAATGTTTGCTACATTGTGTTGGGTGTGTGGGGGGTCGAAGGGAGCAATGCCCCCGAGAAATTTTGTTTTTCCTAAGGAAATGTGTCACTTTTTTTTTCTCATTTTTCATGTCGCCTCGATTTTCATGACCATTGTTAGGTAGTTTTTCGACACACATTTTTTTCCGATGGTTTTCTATTTATGATTAAGGAATAAAGGTTGTTGACTAATCCAGGTCATTAGGTTAGAGTTTTGGATGTTTATGGCTCCTATAAGTATATTGTATTGTAAGCAATGTATCACTGTGAATGAATATATAATATGTTGGTTTTCCTGGTTTGGGTTTCCAGGGGAAAAATATCTATGTAATGTGTGTATTTTCCATTGTATATTTTTTGTTCTTTTACCGAAGATTTGTTTGCAATAAATAAGTGTACAAGGTTAAAATCGAAAAAGGTGAGATTTCTTATATTTGTTTCCTAAAACATACCATTAATATTCACTAATACACACAAATGCACACCCTCAACCTCAATAAAATGGAATGTGAGGTTATAGATATATATTCCCTACAATTCATTTTATGAGCAAGTGGATCTTCCTTGAGAAAAATCATAGTATTCTCACACACATACATATTTGCATCTTTCACTTGCTTTTGGTGAGGATGTGCATGTTTTATAGTGCTAACCTCTACCAATGTACACACATCCATATTTGGATAGAAGGATGAAAATGTGGAATAATGTGTTCCCTACAAATCATGTTGTAAGCGAGAAAATTGATCTCTTATTTGATGTCCAACATTATATTAAGCTTGATGGTTAGTGCTAAGGTAACCTTCATCACAAAAAAAAGGATTAAATATGTGAACCCTTCTGACAAGGTGGATGGTTTTGATCTTTGAACCCTTGTCTCACAAGGAAAATGAATTGAGTAGAAGGATCAACCTAAACTTTCCCAAAGTGAAGGAGAGTACTTGAAAGAGAAAACTTATATTCAATAATCCCACCTCATATAAGATATTTTTGACATTAGTGGGTGAGATTCATGGGATATTTTTTACATAAGTGGATGAGCTTTACCTTATATTCTTGGTGCCTCCAAATAGGTGAATCTCACCTAATTGAGAGTGGATTAATTTTTAATTTCATAGCTCCATAGTATACAATAATCATCTAATGGATACCTAGCCACTAAATATAAAGTGGATTACCTTTTCATGTACTTATAGTTGCATAGTAGACCGCCATCATCTAACTGCATCCTATCCATGAATAGTAATTACATGTTACTCATGAAGAATACTAATTACTCATCTAAGGGAATCATATCCTTGAGTTGAATATCTCTACTTATATCTGAAAATTCCTTCAAGGTTGGCCCATTCCCTCTAATACTATAGATATAAAGAGTTTTCAAATGGTATGAATTTCTATAAGGAATTCATCAAGAATCTCTCACTTTGTTCGACCACTTTAGCATCTCTACAATAAGAAGCATTTCTCACGGAATTCCATAGTGACTAAGGCCTTTTGGTAACTCAAGGATGCCCTTTTCTCAACTCCATTGTTTTCTCTCTGTAATTTGCGTCATCCCATTGAGACAGATATCAATACTTCAAATTATGCCATGGGTGTTTTTTTAAGAAGGGGCCACCTAATTGCATGCCACTTAAAAATGCATTAATCTTGAAAACAAAACTAATTCACATGATAAAGAGTTCTATGCCTCGGTTCGAGAACTGAAGCAATGATGGCATTACATTCTTGGTAAGGAGAGCATTCTTCAAACCGATTGTCCACTCCTTATGGTTTTGAACTCTCAATGTAAGATTCAAAAGAAAAGGAATTTTAAAAGTGATTATTATCTTCAACATTTATATCTCATTATTAAGTAAAAAAAAAGGGATTACAATAAAAAATTTGATATGTTCATTCAACTTGGTTCCAATGTTTTACATAATTTGATTACTTGATCTTCTTATGAAAAATGAAGTCACTTTATTCTTCAATTCCACACTTTTGGTCAATTCTCGTCCTTTTATATCAATTTGGTAAATCAAATTCATTTTCTTGATTATAGACTAGCATACCCTTAAAGTAGGGGAAAAGGAAAGTCGATGTGAATCACAACGATACGTTGTTTGAAGATAAGAGAAATGTGTTGGATGATTTATGGAAAATTAATAGTGGATCCATTGAATAGGGTCCTTGAATAATGTATTAAAATGATTTCACAAAGAGTTGAGGATTGCTATATTTGATTTCTAAATGTATACAAAATATTTTTCAAGGAGAAACAATGTTCTTGTTTCCAAGTAATATTAATTAAAAGTTAAACACAAACGATATTTATGTGTCAGTTGTTCTCTTGAGAGAATATGGTTGAGATTTTGGTGTGGGGATGACTTTGAAATGTACATATGACCATAAAGGATATTACATATAGCGATGGATTGTTGTATTAAGAATAAATAGACACTGATGATACCTTGTTAAGAACATCAATGAATACTAGTGTTTACCAAATATGTGATGTCTATGGTGTTTCCACATAAGTCTACCATGTGAATTCCATGTTACCTCCTAGCAATAAATGTATATGAAACGTGTGTGGACCATAAAGAACCTATCTGCTTCAGTTTTTACCTATTAAGAAAAAATAACTGGTTCATTCTATCCATAAATGATAGATTTGAAATCTAAAATAAAAACTCTCGATTGCTTTCACATCAATTTTTTTTCTTAATCCTATTACTACTCCAATAATACTTATGTGTACAATTACTATGTTACTTAACCTATACTCCAGTAACAATGAACTTTATCTATGTACATAATAACTACTCTAACAATGGATTGTTGTGATTGCGGCCTATGCCAGGCATGGGATTGCTCACGAGGACATAGTAACATTTGTATTGTTATAATCATTGATTTCTATTTACGCAATGGATAATCTCTGGCAGCGATGGAGAGAATGTCAGTGTAGAAAACAATTTGTGGGAAAATGGACTACATCAGCTTTGTGGGCATAACCTCACCAACCACGAAATCACTAGTCAGAGCGACGGCTTTGGAGATGGCAGAGAAGGGCTAGTTTATTGATTTGAACTTGAGAAGTGCTTGCACCTTGCCCCCGATAAAGATTAGAAATTCAAATACACATAGTGTTGCAAGAAAATTGTATTCAAAAATATTATTTGTGTTTCAAAACAAAATAGGAAAAATAAGGCAAAAGAGATTATAATTTAATAGAATCTTAAGAACAAAGCACAAGCCACCATATTTAGATAAAACAAAAAAAATGGAATACAAAAAAGGGTAAAATTAAGATATTGTTCTTTGAGGGGAAAATTTCAAAACAATTTACAAATAAGTTATGATTTTGTTTCAAAATAGACCTATTCAAGTCATTTTACAAATATGCAATATAATCAACAAAAATGTTACAAATGTTGGTCATAAGTAAAAGCCATTACTAATGAAAATTACAGTATACTTTTTATTTCAGTGATTTAAGAAAACCTAAGCCAAAAACAATTGGTCTCCTTAGATTGTGGCCAAAAGAAAAAAA
>ML790817.1:34428-60207 GCA_009831015.1 Picea engelmannii | reverse complement strand
TGTAGTGTGGTATGATTCCCACCAAAATTGAAATTGCAACTATCATTTGGAAACTGTTGCATTACTGTTTGCAAGAAACACCCACCTTATTAGCCCCTTCAGGAGGAATCAAGATTACTAATCAATAGAGATAGATAACTAAACATGTGATTACATTTATAGAAATTTTACACACCATGGAAAATAAATGTCAACATAATGAATTATATTCAATTAAGGGTCTTAGTTTCTGGAAAAGGTGAAAATAAACATTAATTTTATTAGGCATCAAAGACTTGCTTCCATGAACATATAGATCTTAGGTGTAAACACACACACAAAAGTGCAAGCATTCAAGAACATAATTCCAAGATTTTTTCTTTAAAACCAAACCCTTCAAGATCTAAAGGGATCTCATATTCAAAATAATAACTTACCATTGGTGATGATAGCGCTACTTTGAGGTGGTACTTTAAATTCCTCTGTTGTGAACAATAGTACCGCAGTGAAGGGGGCTTCCTCAGGTACATTAAATATGGAAAATTCCAAATCACAGGGCACCCAAATAATTGATTGATATTGATATGAAGGCAATCATCCCCATGGAAAATAATAATAAACTGCATTTCACTATTTGCATGAATTGGCAATGACCAAAACTAGATCCAATAAAAAAACTAGTTTTTCCATCTCTACATCTTACACTTTGAAGGGTAGTTTAGGATCATAGGTAAAAGTGATATTGAATGAATCCTTTCCTCCATACTTGGAAATTCAACACAAAAATCATATTCAATTCACTCAACCCAAAAAAAAATCTTCTACGCCATAACAAGAAGTTCAAATAAAACACTAATCCATTGAAATTAGATCATTTTCCTCAGCAAGATTGAATGGATAGGGGGAAGAGTATGCGTGCATAGTAGGGATTGATGGAGAAAGAATAGGTAGAGCCTCTTCCTTCCATGGTGGTTGAATGCAGGATGGTGGTGTTTCCATCTTAGCAAGTGGCCGACTCTTTCCAGAAGAGAAAGAGGATAGATGGTCGTCATCTTCCCACATGATAAAGCTCACTGGTTTTATTTTCTAGGAAAGCATGACACCCTAGCTTCCTCCCACCACCTCGATCACTATGCCCCAACTTCTCCTCCACCGCCTCCTAGTGCCTAAAACACATCAACACCATCATTTGGCACTTGCTAATACATTGGATACACACGCACATGACATTTATTTATTCGTTGTGGAAAAACATAGGTGACGTCACACGTGGCACTGTTTAATACGCTATGGACAAATGAAAAAATGCTCAAGAGGAACCTCCCCTTAAAGAACACCTTCATCGTAATTAAAAGAGGATTTTCTATATAAATTAAATTATCTTTATGTTCCATATAATTCAGCACACCTCACACTCATCTACAAGTCACACTCCTCTTCTCATGGTGGTCATGTTAGCACTCTAAATAATTCTAACAACATTTACACATATGGTTCTATTGGCTTTCTATGAGTGATAATTTGGAATATTTTATTAGTTCTTCCTTATGTAGTAAATCTAAACCTTCTAATAGAGATTGTATATTGTACCAACCACTTCCATTTCCTATACAACCTTGGGAATAAATATCCATTGACTTTATTAGTGGTTTGGACACTACTCTTCAGAAGCATGATTGTATCTTTGTTGTTGTATGAAAATTCTATAAAATGGATATATTTATACCCTAAAAAAAAACTATATATATCCGTCCAAAGTCATTGATTTTTTTTTCTAACATGTATGGTGCCACTTCTTCCTACCACTCACTATCATTTCTAATTGTGACTACATATTTATTAGTCACTTTTGGAATTCCTCGTGGAATATTTTGGGCTATATTTTCAAGTTCTCTACAATATCATTTCATCCCAAAGTTGATGGTCAAAATGAGGTGGTAAATTCATCCTTGGTTCATGCTCTTTGCATCTATCACTAATAGAATATGTAGTGGGACACTCATCTTCATGTGTTGCAACATAACTAGAATAAACCTCTCTATATCTGTGTAGGGATCTCTCCATGTGAGGTTTTTTATGGGTATCAACCATTTTCTCCTTGTGATATTCCTATAGTTCTACCCACAACTTATTCTCAAAAACAAAGGGAGTAAGCTAATGTTATCGGACTAATCGGTAGGTGCAGACACTAACAGATCTCCCCAGATCCACCTGGATCTAGAACAAAACAGGATAGGACACGACTCTTTCCCTAAGTTGTAATCATTGAATCTGCTAATAGGAAGGAATAAGTGACATACATTTATATCTCTTCCTTAGGTCTTTGTTGTTCCCGCTTCGCTCCGGTGCTCTCGTGAAGTCAAGTCCAAGACAACAAAAACCAACCAAAGTGAAGATAGAAAAATATATTGAATGTCAACTTATGCGTATGATCAAGGAATTACACAATAAAGTAAGAGTGACTTTATGGGAAAGGGACATGCCGATGTATCATATTAATTGAAAGTAGAAGATACAACCTAATCGCCTTCATGTTGCAAGCTTCCTTTCAGTGACCCTTGGTTCCAACACACACACTTGCTCTGTACTTGCATGAAGAAGATCCAATTCCTCTTGATAGACCAAATAGAGCCTTCAAGCTTCTATCCAAGCAGGGTTCTTCACACAATTCTTTCACCAATTCTTCATTCAATCTTGCTTAACCTTTTCCAAGAGAAAACTTTCAATATATAGGAGAAGGAGAGATGGTTACATGGATGAGGATGATCCCATCAAATATGAGAAGTTAGTAAAATGACAACCATACGAATGACAACTCATTTTCTAAAAGATTCCTTTCTAGAACCCTCAAGACCTCTTCTCCTTTCCAAGCTTAAAAATAGGTTCGCACCCTGTGTATGGAGTAGACTACGAGAAGTTTGCACCCTAAGTGTGGGTGGCCTGTGAGAATGAGGGATTATCGCACCCTAGGCCATAGGCAGCCTGCAAACTCACCTTAAAAATATCTTTTTGGAAGGAGACAAGAGCCACTTTTCTCAGGCAAAAAGTCCTTGTTGGGAGCCTAAATACACCATTGTTAAGATATCACCAAAATGACCAAAATCATGTGTAACGACTAAGGTTTTGTATTTTGTCAAGTATTAGATCTAGAGTAAATGAAAATTTTCATGATACCTTATTGAGGACTCAAGAAAAATACAAAGGGATTCATGATCAACATCACATCCCTTTACATATATGGATTGGAAATAAAGTTTGGTTTAAAACTCAACAACATCATAAGATCAAACCTATTATGTATGGGATATACCATTTTCCATAAAATTGAGGAAATTGATTTTTTAATTATATCTTCCTTAGATTTGTATACATGATGTTGTGAACATGAAAAAATCCATGCCTTATGAGAAAACAAATTTGGAGGATGAAGTTGTTATCTCTCATCCTAAGGACACCATACAGATGAAGATATTATTATCTCTTTCCACACGTGCAGTTCATAGAGTAAATCCAATACCACTTATAGAGTTGGTTGTAGAGGTTCATTGCCAACACAAGGTCAGTGGATGTCACAATGAGTATTTTAGCATCACTTGCCAAATTTATAGGATAAATTGAGGAATTCTAAGCAATAATGAAATTATGAGATGGAGTCTCATGGAAAATCATGTTTTATTGCACATTCTTATGTATTGCATATACCTCTCTATGCAATTTCTTAGAATATTCCTTCTTATAGAATATTCCTTCGTATAGAAGCTTCCTTGTATATATTCTTCTCTTAAAACCTTCCTTTAGTGAAATTTAATAGATATTTGGTATGCTTTGACGAGTCTCCCATAATTTTGTACTCTTATGTATAGTGATACAAATGAGTGTACATATACGTGTACATTTCCAAGAATCATATTTGCATACTTTACTTTTTTACTTATGTGTGAGTTCTTTTATATTGTGGGATCATAAATGGTCCTTATCTTAGAAATTTATGGGTCATAATATTTTGACACATTATTTGGGCTCACTACAATGGATATTTACCAAATGTATTTTTCAACACCAAAAATTGTTCCTTTCATCAATATCTTTCGAACAAGTTGTCCTACACATCAAAAGTATTTCACATGTGAAATTTATAAACTTGGTAAAATACTAGTTCATATTTCCCCCACATGTACATTTGGAAGCCATTTCAACCACTTTGACCCATCCATTCAAGGTTGGTGACATTTATATTCACTAGGGACTTCTATAAGAATCATGAAAATTCCAAGAGGGATCTAAAACCCTAAACCTAACCTTAATTATAACTATCAAAAGCCTATTAAAAGGGGGAAAAGCATTATCTTTCATCGTCAACATAATTGTTCCATTATATGAGAACTTGTGTGGAAGAGAATAACATAGAAAAGTGAAAAGGGTAATCTATAAATAACTATAACATGTCATAGTGTTTCACAATGATTTTATACGACTTTGTAATTTGTATTGTAATCTCCACTATAATGAATACAAATGCACAATCCTTCTTTTGAAGAGTTTTTCCAAATTAGGTGTTTCCAAGACAAAATATGTTGATATAATTTATTGTAAGTATTAAATATTTGTTAAATCTATGTAAAATCTATTGTATATAATTTATAGTATGTCATTAAACAATATTTATGGACAACCTGTTTTTAATTATATTTAAGTATTAAATATTTGTTAAATCTGTATGTAGTAGAGTATAGACTAATCAAGTGGATATCTAGAGTTATGCATCCATGCCAAATTCCACTATAGGATTTGATTCATCATTTAACATCCATTATCTTACCTTTGACTACAAATATTTTTCTTGTTGTCTAATGTTGTACATACGATTAACAAAATATTTTTTTTTCATAATATTTAAATTACTTTTATCACACATTTGATTGGATAAAAAATTCAATGTCTTAAGGTCGAACTCTAATGGAATGGGATTTTTTCAATCTTAGGTTATACCTAAGTTTTGAGTTTTAATCACCAAATACACACATAATGCAATTTTTAAAGATTGGATTTTTAATCTTAAATAACTACGACATCTATTACTCATTGACGTCATTAAATTCATGTCAGTGGAATAAATATATGTGGGGCCATATATTGGATGTGAAGTGCAATGATGCCACATTTGTTTTAAAATGATATTGTAACCAAATTTGTAACATAATTTACAATTATCAACATTCCCTATGCAATCTTTGTTATCTTTGACTATCCAATATGGTTTGATATCTCCTTTCTATCCCAACATCTTTTTCCCATCTCTATGTCTGTTATATCCTAATATATTTTAGGAGTTTATTTCTTTGTATATACCCCATCCAAACTATCTCTATAACTCTTTACAACTCACATATATGGTTTTGCATACAATCACAACCCATATCTACACTTCCTCATAGACCATCCATGAGCGAAGTTCCATCATTGACTTCCCCCTCTCCCATAGGTTGCAATATATTTAACAATAATCTATACCAAGGTACCACAAGGAGGGTGGAGTTGGATGCACGCATATGAAAATTCAAAGATTAACCACTCCAATGACAATGACATATATATGTATACCATGTGAAGTGGATTACTCAACTTTTTCAGATGAGATGAGTTTTGGCCCTTTTTAAATCACTAATTACATTGCAATTGTTTTAATTGTAAATTTTGGTCATTGTAATTATATGTTTTGATTGCAAATTTTGTGACATGGTAACGATATACATTAAAGGTTTGAACCCAAGTATTTGTAAATTCAATTATCAATGTGGTTATCATCGTATGAAAAATTATCATTGACCAGTCATTGATCTCTTTCTTCATTATTAATTTATTATTATTATTATTAATTCTAGGGTAAGTGCACGAAGTTGGTTGATGATAAAGTGACAACAGGGTGAGTGGGAATGCACACACACAAAAAGGCATGAATGTTTCTAGGAATGCACACACGTTCCTTATGTTATAGGTTTTATAAAACCCAAACCTCCACTCAGTGTGCCACATAGGCACATTCCTAGTTACGCATGCAAGTTCCTAAGAATGTGTGTGTGTTCTTTAGAACGCACATGCATTCCTATTGTGCCCTTTTTTAAGGGACTCCATGCATGAATTGTGCCAATTTGGACCAAACTATGCCTCGTGTTTTTTAGCATCATTGATAAAATTGAAGGGGAGAGGTATGCAAACCAAGCAAGAGGTATACAAGCTAGACAAGCAAGAGGTGTGAAAGTCAAGAAGGTAAGCAAGAAAGAGGTCTGCAAGACAAGAAAGAAAGCAAGAGTTCATGTGAGTAAGTAAAGAAAGAAAGCTACAACCATTTTCATTTCCAATAAATTGTTAACTTGTATTAGGTTGTTATATGGGTGATTTTGGCACCATAGAATTTGTATTTGTGATTATTTTATTGTTTTTTTAATTTCTTGAACTATTTATTTGTATGATTTTTGTAATTTTTTATTTTAATTAAAAAAATTGACCTAATTTATATAAAGTCCCCTATTAAATTGTAGAAAAATAATTAAGATGGAACCCAAAAACAATGAAAATCCCACACAAGAACACAGGCGCATAAAACCCCAACCCACGACAACCACCAAACATAAACATATAAATTGATGAGAAGTTGATCACTTTAAGATGTTTTTTCCATGAATTAAGGGGCACAAGAGAGCCTAGTTGAGTGTCATTTAACACTTAATTAGACGCCATTGTATCATCCATTGCAAGTTCCAAAGGGAAATTAAATAATATTTCTGAATAGGGATAGGATGTTCGAGTATTAGAGGACTGGAATTGATAAAAACCAAGTTAGAGACTGGAATATTTCAAAAAAATATTTGATGTCTCTATTTATTGATCCTAGATCTAGAGTACAACCAACTGTCAACAAGAAACGTATTTGTATGGTCTGGTGCACCACCTGCAATTTCTTAATAACTTGATGGATAGATGATTAATGGTATTTTATAAAAGTCCCTGGAACAACATGGAGGTGCCTTTATATTTCTTGAGGAAATTATGGGAGAAATTCATTTTGGTTCACCATGTGAACTACTTCAACATTGGTGATTTCCAAGGGGTGGGTCGAGGGTATGCACAGGATAGAGAGTGTGCTAAGCCTGAACCTATAATAAGTCCTCTTCATCTTTTGATAAGGCCTAAAACCCCTTCCCAACATCCTCCCATTGTAGAGGGAATCCATCATGAAAAAGTGTCTTTATTAGCATTGATTCAGAGTCTAGTGCAACATGGGAGTTTTTTTGCACTATCTCGGAAAGAGGTTCCTATTAGTGAACTTGGCATAGGGGTTGGACCTTCAACCCCTATAATAAAGTGTAGCGAGGAGAGGGAACATGGACAAAGTAATCATTCATGTGAGCCTCATAGATCCTCGATTTTTGGGTAGACTTGCTATGGGTCGATGGAGGCCAGTGGTCATTGGAGCTTCATGGAGGAGGTTAATATCTTAACCATCTCTATGTTCTTCATCATTATATATTTATATAGTATTCTATGTATTTATTTTGATATCTTATTGTATGATGTTTTGTAGTTTCTACACCCCTTTAATAGACCCTCTACGTTGATAGATGCATCAACATTTGTCTCCACCATTAATGCAAAAGTAGAAACATGTTCATTAAGTTTGGCACATAAACATGTATGTGTCACATTTGATAAATTCACCATAGTGATTTATTTATTTTCTAGCTTTCTCAAATATATTGTTCTTGTGTTTCAACAGGTTGTGGTATCAGATTATTTCAAGGAATGTCCACTTAGGATGGACAAGTCATCTACTTCATAGGTATAAAGTCTTGAGTTAAATCTCGTTTAAATCTCAAATTTGTTGTAATTATGTTGTTGAATTTTACTATTTGGTACTAATAAAAATATTATTAATATGTATGCAAGTTGTTGATACTTTCTCTAGTTACAAGACTAGTCCAGTCCTTGGGCACCCTACCATAGATTTTGGGCTACATGTTTCTAGCCTAGGGGTTATACCATCCCTTGTACAAGACATGGGGGTTCATCACCCCTCACCCCCACCATATTTCATATTCCATGCATCCTCAATAGTTGCACCCATAGGTCACCCACCCACACCACCTATTTCATCACATCCATCCACAATGGATCCACCCATATTCCACCCACTCCCACCACCATTTCCATTTGCACCATCCATCGAGGCTACCACAATAGATGTTTCCTCAGAGTAGGTTGTACAACCGAGCACTCCACCTGTCAGTGACTCTCCACCATTGCTCAATTTATTCAAGGTGAGATAATTTGTTGATGATCAATTTATATGTATCATGAATGGAATTGATTCCATGCATACTTATTCAAATTTCATGATTTGATCCTTCTAACTGATGCAGGGTGGCATCACTGAGAGATTAGGGTTGCAGAGGAGGGTAATACTCTTGTGATTATCAGTATCATTTGCAATGAGTTACCTTATGATGAATTACAAAGTATCAATTTGTAAGTCTTTTAATTAATTGTGGAAAAAAACTTATAAGAATGTTATTTCTTTGTCTAGCCTCCAGAGTGACCAACCACACCCATACACAAAACTACTTGAGGTGCTTCTTCGAGTAAGAGAATAAAGATCTATTTTTGGATTCTTCTGAGGGTGGTGAGGGTGGAAATGATCAATGAGTAACCAATGAATTCCATTTTGTATCTAGGCCACCATATGGAAGATTTTTTATGTTAGGGAACCTACTGTCGTTTTGTATATTGGGCACGATGTGCCATTTTGTAAAAAATGTACATTTTAGATGACGTTGAATATACACATTGTTGTCCATTGACCAAGTTTTGAGGAAACCTTGGTCATATTTAGCCCACTTTTGGACTTTGACACATTGGTCGAAGAAGGAGTGCCCAAGAGGAGCTGAGATTGCGGATCTCACCCATTTTTTTAGGGAAATGTGGATCTAGTAAGGGGTTTTCTAGGGTTTTTGTAATGGGTTTGTGGGATGTCGACACATGGGGTTTTACCATGTTTAGGCCTTTGTAATGGTTTGTAAAAGTATAAATAAAGAATAATGTATTGTAGAAGTAGGGAAGAGAAGCTAAGTGAAATTAGTTTGAGTGGCTTTGTGCAAAGGAATGTATGTGTGTTAAGGCTTTGTGCTCGATACAGAGTTGGATCTGTGCCTTGACCTAGTTTTGGAAGGAGGATCTGGTGCTCAGTGCGCAAATCTCATGTTTGGTGCAAAGCTCGACTCTGTGTCTTAGTGAAAAGTAGTGAATGAATGTAAGACTCTAGTGAATAATAAAGAGGCAAAGCGGTTGGTGGATGTAGCCCCACACTAGGGTGAACCACGTATATCTGGTGTCTCATGGTTTTCTTTGTGCAATGTTATCTCTGTTATATTTTTCTTAGTGCTTAGATTAGATGTGTAATGGATATGTATATGTTTCTTACATGTTTTTCTTATGTTAAAGATGCTAGATATGATTCACAATGCTAAGTGATAATTTTTTGAAGTACATAATCTTTTGATGTTACTACGCTAGATCTATCTTATATTATGTTTTTCGATGTTAATAAGGTTAATAAACTAATGCATGTCACTTCCTAAGCGTTAACAAAATATTTTGTGAAGTTTCATTATCACATATCTGTGTCCCATCTTGGTTACAGACACCTGCATCTTGTAACCCCCCTGCTTCTACCTCGAGTGAGACTTTGCATGCTTCCCAGGTGTTTCCAAAAGGGACGGTAGTCAGGGTTTTCTTGGTGTGCTATTAAGCGTTGAACCCTGGGTCTACCCCCATGCCAACAAATGGTTTTGTTGCCGGGAACTGAAGTAAATAAAAAGAAAATATTTGTGTGTAGATTTTTTGTTGAAGTGCGCAGTACTCTACTTGACTTGCAAAGCTTTGTGCTAAGAAAGAAATCTGATCTGAAGAAAAGAGGTAATATCCTAAAAGAGGTAAATATTTGTGCTTTGACAAGAGAAAGATAAGTGGGTTTTTTTTTTTCGAAAGCATGAATTTAAGTATGTTTAATAAATTTTGTCCTAGTCTGAAGGCTAGAGCGCAGTTGAACGAAAGAGTTGATTTGAGAAAATTTAATGGAAATGAAGAAAGATATGTTATTCCTATGCATAGACATAGTTTTTGGACTAGTAAGTGGATGTAGGAACCTAGAATTTCTTTTTGAATATTGCAGGTCCAGGACTATGATCCTAGGGGAAGTGCGCAATACATAAGAGGTTGGGGAACATTTAAGAGAAATAGAGGATTGACTCTGTGTTATAATTTCATAAGGTCGGGACATATTTCTAAGGAATTTCCTCAGGTAGGCCCTATTTATCTTTGTTGTAAGGTTGTTGGTCATGAGGTTGAACATTGTCCAAGGATTATTGCTAAAGTTGAAGGAATCGACATAAGGCAAGAAAAATATGAAGAAATTCAAGAGACTAAGGGAATGTTAGAAAGGAATAAAGAGAAAGGGTCAGGGGAAGTTCAGACTATGTTATTACATTTGAAAGAAACGATGTATGTTCACAAAGATTTCAGTTTACCAGAGATCCTGAAAGTAAAACAATGTATAAATACAAGAATAGAAGACTTCGACATAGATTGTGTCTTGGATGAAGAAATACAAGTGAATATTATGACAGAAGAAACTTGGGAAATTTTGGGAAAGCCTACTATGGTACCTTTGCTGGGAAGGATAGGATTGTTTAAAAGACAAATAATAACCTTATGTGGAAGAGTTACTAATGTACCTATTATTGTTCATGGAATATCGACTGAAGACGAATTTGAAGTCATTAGGTTTGTTGGGGACAACGCCCCTTTACCACTTTTGTTAGGAAAGACTTGGATTGAGAAGGATCACATTAGAAGGAAAGCAGAGGAAGCAACTACAGAAAAGAAAAAGAAAGAAATAAGGGATTTCATAGCTAATAAAATAGAACAACCAATAGAAGAACGAGAGGATAAGTCGAAGCAAAAGAACAAAGCAATAACACATGAGGGACAGAAAGAAAGAGAATCAGATATCAAGGTTGAAAGAATGCAAGAAGGATTGAAGGACCTATCTATTCAAGACAGAAGTACATCCATTCAGGGAGTGTTAAGAAAATGGATATTAACTTCAGACCCTTTAAGGGCACCTCAAAAGTGCGAAGCCACTGCGCTAGGGGAAGATAAGAATAAAAATGGAAAGAGGATTCTAGAAATAGTTAGAGAGACTCATATAACCGAAAAGAAGGCAAGGAAGCTCAATAAAAAGAAAGATAAGTTGGAAAAGCTACACGAAGTTACGAAAACCAGAGGGAAGACTTTGCAGACCAGAACCTCACAGGAGGTAGGTTCACAGCATTTGAACCTCGCCTGAACAGCTGGTCCGCACAGATTAGGACTTCGCCTTGGAGAACTTATATGACTATTAGAGGTGCCCCGACCGTTAGAATGATTCTCTAGAATGGTTAGAAAACACATTTATGGGATTATGGACCACTTTTGGGATGTTGAGACCATGCCATAGCAGATAGATTTACATTGATGGAAGCATTTCCTGGTCATTAGAAGATCTGTTACGATACCCCGCTTATTTAACTCGTCCATCGCTGCGTCGGGACCACTTTTTTCTACCTGTGATTGACTGAGCTAAGTAGAGAATTGTCCAAGTGTTGAGCTATGTTATCTTGAATTAGACCCCACCTTTCTGTTTTTCTACCCCGTTATCCATTTGTCTACCCCACCTATTTGTTAAAATCTAGAATGTCAGGCGAACCTAGTGAAATGGAGAAGTCTGTCGAGGAATTCCTTAAGAAGATCATGGCCAACTGACCGATATATTAAGGTATTCAGGCATTGTCAACTAGGGGACTGCGGGCTTCCCCTTACACTAGAGGTCGTTTCGGCTGTTTCAACCCTGCAACTAAACAACGAAGTAAGCACCACAGTGATATGGCTAATGCGAAGCAGATCCCGTCGATCCTACTCGAATATATTCCACCTTTGGTTGGCTCTATTAACCACAAAAAAATCCCTCATGACTTTGAGTACTCTGCTTTTACTGTGTACATTTCAAAAGGAATTCTCATAGTCGGGAGTCAGTTAGGACAGATCTCGCTATTGAAGAACAATGACTTCAGTTTAGGAGACCAGAAGAACTATGCCATGTTGGCGCCACATCGCTATCTGACGAAGAAAACTGGGAAGAAGCCTCGCCTCATCTCAAATCCATGGATTAAATGGTTGTCTTAGTCCATTGTGTTGAATGTGATGAAGATCTCACATTTTGGCTGCCACCAGGAGGTTAACACTTGCGTTAAACTCCTCCCGCCATGATATCATGGCGGATACCTGTGGCTCGATAGAAGAATTATTGTGGATACATCATTGATCCACCAGATCATAGGCTTAAGTGTGAAGAGTCCTCACCCTCAACAGTTTTATCTAGGGAAGGCCTCAAACCATTCCCTGGCACAGTGCATCAAGGAATCTTATAGAGAAGTAGAGAAAGGAAAGCGGGGTTACATGGTAGCCTCTATATAGTATGGCGTAGTGTGCCTTTCTTTCCAAATCCTAGATGGACAGATCATAAGGAATAACTTCCCCACATAGGTCACTGATTTTTTGGTGGACCTCGCAGGAAAATGTGTGGAGGGAATGTAGATGAACTAGGCAAACTACATCATCAATGAGCTAGAGAAGATTATCGTGAAGCCCAAGACTTGGGGTACGAATTCCATTATAGTTGGTTGATCATTTTGATCGTGTTTGTCACTTTGAAAATTCTTGAAGGAGCCACATTTCTAGAGATTGAACCTTTGGAGCTATTGGTCGCTCGGTTTTCCACCTTGTGGTACACCAATGACATGACAAAGTAGTGGCAGTCCAATGTCGTGTTTCATGCATACTATCAGCAGTTAAAGGTCGCCATCGAATCATTTCCATGCATGACACCACGCACCTTGCACTAGTAGTGACCAATAACAATGTTTCGCATTGATCCTCATTTCATCTAAATCACCGTGTGCAGAGATGAGAACTGGGAAGAATTGCAGGCGTACTAAAAACTGACAGATGAATACATGGAGAATATTACAAAGGAATGGTCGGAGGAATTTCTTGTACGTGTTGTTGATGTAGAATTATCTAACACTGACACCATATGAAGTCCCATAGTTACCCAAGTTGAACATGTCAGATAGTCTAGTGGGACGAAGAAGAAGAAAAAGTAGGAGGAATTCCAGGATAGAGATACTGATGAAGAGGATAACGCTTCTGAAGATAATGGGTCTGGCTCGCTAGGAGGAGGAGAAGACAAAGTAGAAGGGTAGGGAGGAGGGGATGAAAGAGAATAAGAACAAGGAGGAGGAAAATCTACACCACCTGAATATCCCCGTGTTGGGATAGTAACACCGCAAAAGAGGAAGGTTTCTCCAAATAAACTTTCAGCCAAGAAGAATACGCATGCTAATAAGCCCCAGTTGGAATCCACTCTCACAAAGGACGACATTAGTCTAGTCCATGGAGCTATGGAGGAAACTTCCAAAGAAATATTAAAGAGATACGGAGAGAAGCAGGAGGAGCTATACAGAATAATTGAGAGGGAATTAAAGGAAGTTCAAAAAATTGTTCGCTTGGTCCACACAGTACCTATTGCGTCGTCTATAACTTCCTTGTCACAGACTACATAATTGGGGGATGAACCAACCCAGTTGAGAAGACTTGTGTATGAAACATAAGCTCAACTCTAGAGAGCACATGAAGAGAAGGAGAAGACTACAAAAGCCTTGAAAAGGGGAAAAGACAAAGTCTTAGCGCAATTACGAACAACTCAAGAAAGTGTAGCAACCTAAGAAAGAGAAAAAACAGAGCTTCAAGAGGAAACAACCCAGCTACAAAGGGAAAAAGAGAAGCTTCTCACAGAGTGGGACATGGTCAAATAAATGGTAAGTAAATCATATCGCTCTGTGCCAGGCTTGGCACAGGAAGAGCAAGAGCCGGTCGAATCTCAAATAGTGAAACTTGCATAGACCATCCAACAATTTTAGGTTAGAATAACATAATTGGAGGCCCAAACAGTACTGAGCACCCCGCATGAGGTGCGTGGCCAGAGGGAGGAGACCTCTAAGAAAACAGTAGTAAGAATAACAACCCTCTCCTAGGAATGCAAAGAACTGAGTGATAGAAGTGCACAAAAATATGAACACCTCGCTGAGGATCCAGATCTAAGGAAGCTAGAATCACAGTTACAGGAGGTGTAGTAGCTGGCATTTTCAATGCAAGTGTAGATCAAGATGTTCATTGTAGTAGAAAGAATGAAGAGATCCCAGGAGCAGCATGAAGTATAGAAACAAATCACTTCCCTCCAAGGTAAGGTAATGGAAGTCACATAGAAGCTACAACCTGTGCAGGATGAATCCTGCAGGGTATTTGAGGATATTGATGGACAGGGCTCACAATTGGATCAAGTGGTTGTAGCAGTAGAACAATGCTTGGAAGGGCCTGTTATAGAGTAGATGATCCAGGGGCTCACTAATAAGGAGGCTCAGGCGAAGTAGCAATTCAAGGCTGATCGAGTTAAGCTTGAGGCCTTCGAGGCAACATTTTCCACACTTGAGTGACTTGAGACAAGTCACAGGTGAGTGTTGGGGGCCTGTTGGCCCTCGACCAAGTTTTGAGGAAACCTTGGTCATATTTGTCCCATGTTTGGTCTTCGACACGTTGGTTGAAGAGGTAGCACCCAGGCAGAGTTGAGATCACAGATCTCACCCATTTTGGAGGGATATGTGGACCTAGTAAAGGGTTTTCTAGGGTTTTTGTAACAGGTTTGTGGGATGTCAGCCCATGGGGTTTTCCCATGTTTAGGCCTTATTGTAAGGATTTGTAAAAGTATAAATAAAGAAGAAAGTATTGTATAAGTAGTAAAGAGAAGATAAGTGAAATTAGTTTGAGTGGCTTTATGCAAAGGAATGTATGTGTGTTAAGGATTTGTGCTCGATAGAGAGTTGGATCTGTGCCTTGACCTAGTTTTGGAAGGAGGATTTGGTGCTTAGTGAACAGATATCATGTATGGTGTGAAGCTCGACTCTATGGCTTAGTGCACAGGATTGAATGAATGTAAGACTCTAGCGAATAATAAAGAGGTGAAGTGGTTGGTGGACGTAGCCCCACACTGGGATGAACCACGTATATCTGGTGTCTCATGGTTTTCTTTGTGCAATGTTATCTCTGTTATGTTTTTCTTAGTGCTTATATTATATGTGTAATGGATATGTATATGTTTCTTACATGATTTTCTTATGTTAAAGATGATAGATCTGATTCATAGTGCTAAGTGCTAAGTGTTTAAAGTACATAATCTTTTGTTGTTACTATGCTGGATCTATCTTAGATTATGTTTTGTGATGTTAATAAGGTTAATAAACAAATTCATGTCGCTTCCTAAGAGTTAAAATAATATTTTGCAAATGATTGTTATCACATATCTGTGTCCCATCTTGGTTACAGACACCTACGTCCTGTAACTCCCCCTGCTTCTACCTCGGGTGAGACTTTGCCTGCTTCACAGGTGTTTCCGAAAGTGTCGATAGTCAGGGTTTTGTTGGTGCATTGTTAAGCATTGAACCTTGAGTCTACCATTGTGACAACACACACACACATTCCATGGCACATTTTTTATGAATTTCATTTTTTTTTTAATTTTATGTTGATGAATGTATGAGTTTCAAAGTGTTTCCATTTCTACTATTTTCTGTTATATATGAAATTGCAACAAATAAATGTAATCTAAATGGATTTAAAGAAATATATTCTTAAATGATAAATCTTAGAAATAGTAAATAGAAAAAACTTCAGAACTTTATTCTTCTAAGAACTAATTCCACAAAAAATACCACTACAAGGATATTCCTAGGAAACATAGATTTACACTATTTTAGAAAAGGAGAAAGCTAGTATTCCCTTGCAACCTTTTATTTTTTTCAACTTTTGTGGGTATATGCAGGCTGTAATGGTGAAACTAGAATACGTATGCAAGCAGTAGTGGTACAACACACATACATCTTCAAAACTTTGGTTTTTAAGAAGAGTTATTCAATATTGGCTTGGCAAAAATAGTAAGTAAGATGGCCTGCTTCCAGGTATGCATGTTTGGTGCAAATTAGGGTTATAAAAGATTCCCCCTAATTTGTGAGGTCATAAGAGCATCTGATGGCCGAAATAAATTACAAATATTTACCAACGTATGAAGCGAGTGAGCCCGGGACCAGAGTTTGGGAGGTGCCATCTGAAAAATAAAAATTGCCTCACCGAGGCGAGTAAAACCCATGCTCAGGATGAAATAAATCATGCCTTCCAATCAAATACATTGCATATCCATGTCATATAACTATATAAAGTGTAGCTGTGAACATTACATAGCAGATATACATTTCAAAATCAAAATATATACATGAATAATATCCATCTTCAAGAAGCAAACGACGCCTAATGGTTGGAGATGATGTCTTCAGAGCTCGAGCAATAAATTCAAGATATTCTAAACTCGAGTAGGAGTGTAATGTGAGTGTACATATTCACTACCCAAATGTCTCTGATAGCTCGTCGGGGAACAAACAAGAGGATCTCGGTGATCAGGGAGAGAACTTCATTGATTTTGAACAAAGATTTGATTGGACTTTTAGGATGGTCAAGCATGAGGACAAGAGAAAAACTGCAAAAGGGCCGACTCAAGTTGGGTAAAAATTCCCTTGGAAAATAGCACAATGAAATATGAGACTCAGGCAACACGACATTGACATAAGTTCACGATGCAAGAGGTGACACAAACTCTCCATATGTTTGGAAGAATAACCAAACGGAGGAGGACACAACTCTATGTTACGAGAAAAGCTCCCTAAGGTCATATTAAATACCAGATCTTGACGAACAAAAATAAGGATGTTCTTTGTCCAAGGGTGACTCATTATGATTCCATACAAAGAAAATACATTTCCCATCCTCTTTTTGGGGTATATTTGATTTTTTTGTCTTTTTCGATATTTTGAAAGCTTGAAAAAGAATAAAATAATGCTACGTTACAAAGGAGGAAAAAGTGTTGCAAACATACTAGTTCCAAGCGCAAGGAACACAATAATTATCAGAGCAAGGAAACATGTGTAGGAAAAGGACACTCGGGAAAATTCCTACATGGGTCAAGGTGCCAAGACACAGAGGCAAAGTGCTACGAGGCTTGCGTATAAGGCATGCTTCAAAGGTTTAGTTGAGAGCCACATGGATCCAGCATTAGGCCAACGACGTAGGAATGCAAATTCGATTAACATGACACAATGATAACGTCCTCCAATGTAATTTTAAACAAGCCCAAAGAAGGTAAGCTCGATGCTTTTTCATTTTTATAGAGTCTGAAAAAGTGCAAAAGAAGACTCCACTGGGCTACCTTTTTCGAAGATAGTCTAGGCGGTTCGAAAAAGGGATAATTTAGCACCGAAAAGACGTCTATTAAAAACCATTTTAACGAGTGTGATAAAGACAGGATCACTCGACAATCTTTTCAATTTTAAATAGTCTGAAAAGAGCTTAACTATGGACTTGTTTCCTTTTTGTAGATTTAGTCTCCTTAGCCTGAAAAAGGTGAAATTTAGTGAGGAGAACTCTCCTGATGAGACGAATCTCCCGAAGTGTACCTTTTTCCTCCTTAATCTATAGGCTAGAAAAGGGGTAAACTCATGCAAGTAGATGTTTTTCTGAACCAATTAATGAGTGTGAAAGAACAAGGTCACTCGACGATCTTTTCAATTTTAAGGAATCTGAAAAGAGCTTAACTATGGACTCCGTAATGGATGTTCTTCTAGATTGGTTTAACAAGTTTGAAGAAACAAACTCACTCGGCGATATTTTCACTTTTAGGGAGTTTGAAAAGAGCTTAACTATAGAGTCTGTGGGGGTTCCTTTTTCGTAAATTTAGTCCCTTGGGCCCGAAAAAGGGTTAAAATTATACCTGAGAATACTCTTTTAACGAACCGAAGTTCCTAGAGTATACCTGTGTTCATACAATTGACCATCCAAACCAAAAAAGGGGTAAACTACTTCTAGAAATACGTGCCTTCAAATTTTAGTTTGGCGAGCGTGAAGGGCAACAAGATTGCTCAACAATATTTTCATGTTTAGAGGGTCTAAAAAGGGCTTAAAAGAAGACCCGTTTTTTTTTGGGGAGTCCCGAGGGTTAGGCCAAGAGTGAAAATATATCAGACATGTGAAGGCTCGGACTCGTAATCAACACAAGACTAAAATGACTCCCGAGCCTTTAGTCATTAGCGACGGCATGGACACCAAAATGAAAATAGGATCTACCTAGGGCATCCATGTGAGGGTAGGATCTACCACTAAATTATGACACTTCTAGAGCAGCAGTGACGGTTCTGTGTCGAAATTCAGTGGGCTCGATCCTATGGTAAAGAGAAAAAGACAACAAGGTGAAATAAGTGGTGGTGGAATCCTAACTTAAATGCACAAATTTTGAAAAAATGACTTTTCACCAAAGGACCATAAAAGTGCCCCAACTCCAAAAAAGTTCTCCGAACCAAAAGTAAAGTGTATCGTAACATCTAATGAGAAACTCAAGAACCAAGTTACATGATTTTCAAGCCAGAAAAAATGACAACGAGGGTCAAAAAAATGACAAAAAGGGCCAAAAAAGTCTATAAATAGAAGCTAGCAACTCATTATCACTATTGCAAATTGAGAATTGACCAAAAATCCAAAAACACCCCTTTGTGAAAGAAGTTGATTCTGGGAGCTTCAGTGGACGAAACAAACTTCCACTTGGACAAATTAAGTACAATCTAGTCCCTCTTGCATTCCCAATTTTCCTTTTGCCATTTTTTTTTTTATGGAGGGGCACACACCTTTAAAAAGGTTGGCCCTCCGTGTACACAGTTTGTTCAAGCACATCTCGTGTATGCATTCAGGCAATGAAATTTTTTCCCATGTACATACGCGATTGTCCCCAATACAGCCGACATACATCCTCCAACATATGAAAAAATTGAAAATGCATCATTTGACTCTCCTTTCAACTTGTCATTTTGTAGGATGTATGTCCATTGGAGAGAGAGAGAGCATGAGGACATTGATTCAATGGTCGAGGAAGATCCTGCTGCTGTCGCCACATTAAAAAAATGTGGGTTGTGGAAATTCTTTCAGTTTCCACTCATGCGGGCACAACCTAGGTTGTTGAATGCCTTGGTGGATTACTAGCACCTAGATGGAGAGGATTTCATGCTCGAGGGACAGTTATTGAGTCCAACGACTGAAGATATTTACTTTCTGATTATCCTCTCGAGGAGAGGGGAACCAGTCAACCTTCGTTCTTTTCCCTCTGGGCCTCACAACATCTTCGAGTTGATCGAACTACACAGTGAGGTCGGAACAGATAAAGTGGGTTCCCAGGTACCGATCCACAAAATCACCAACCTATCACTAAAAGTGATATTTTTACTTATTGGGCAGATCACTAGATCTGTGGCTTTACATCAGGCCTCTCGGGCGCATATGCATTGCGCCATACAGTGCTTAAATGCACGAGTGTTTGATTGGAGTACAACCATGCTACAGTGCATGAAGAGACAACTCACAGAGGGTCATGGGTGAAACAACAAGAACTTTGTGTTCGAGACTGTTCTTCGTGCTTTCCTCTTCGAGAGGGTACCTAGTCTTAGTCCAACAGTGTGTAGGTGGGCAGCTTTGTTGCCACGACAAGGGTGAGGGAGGAGCATTGATGCTTTTGATGATACATTTTTCAACTGGTGGTATTGGTAGATTTTGGCTATAGAGGACTATCCCTATGCCATTATCAACTTCTCTAGAGATCCTGACATGCCCGTACCTCCCAGAGTGGAGCGAGGAGAATTAGGTATGTTTTTCTTTAAAAAAAAATTAAATTTTTATTTCTTTTATATATATCATTTTTTATGTGAACCAGAGAACCTGACAACTATGTATCTCTTATGTACAGATGTTGGACCAGTGCGTCCAGATGATTTTGCATGGATAAGGCACCGTCCATGACCAGAGGCAGTAGCAGTAACTGCTGAACCAGCAGCAACGGGTGTACCTCCAGCCGGAGAGGTGTTACACCTCAAAATTACTCACTTCGATAGTGTCGCAAGTGTCGTTATTACGAGTGTTGTAAGTGTCACATCTTGTCCGTAAGTGTCGCATTTTGACCAAAAGTGTTGCAAGTGTCATAAACATTATACTGCCATCTTACCTATGTCATGCCTCTAACGACATCACAAAGACACTTAAGACACCTCAAAGGCTAGGTTGGAAGAAGAGAAATCAGTTGACAGGAAGTACAAGCCTTTTGTCATTGGAAAAACCACTCAAAAAATGAATTTTGGAGAGGAGCGCTCCCCTACCCATTGTTAGGGACTAATGGCGCTCCCTAAGCCTCTTTGGGGGAGTGTTTGAGTGCCCTGTGCACCCTTTTGGGGGAGCGCTACCCCTTTTTTGAGCAAATTCTGGGTTTGTTGAGGCAAATCAGGGAAGAATCCCTCAATTCCTTAAGGTAGTTGGATTCGAATAGATGGTCAAGGCATGATCTTAGGGGATATCCTCAACTGAAGGAGAGGATTCCTCAACTCATCCCAAATATCTCTCAAGTGGTTGGACCTCTCCAAGGTTATATAAGGAGGCATTCTCATGGTGAAAGGCATAATAGAGACTAGAGATTGATACCAAAGTTATGATCCTATAAGTGGTATTGACATAAAATGGAAAACATATGGAGATTGAGAATTACATCAAACTTATGATCTCATGAGTGATATGTCATCAAAGCAATCAATAGAGATTGATTGAGCAAAGGGGTTGGACAAAGAGAACTGGAAGAAGTTGTTGCACCTTCATTCAAAGGATTGTAAGTACTTTTACTTGTTCTCATTAATAATCAATGCTTGGATTGTTTCTTTCAAACTTATGTTTGTTCCATATGAGTTTGTCTGTAGTATATGGATCTATGTTTGAGCTAATCTTAGTAGAGTAGGAAGTATTTTGTGCCTTTGTTTGTTTGACAAGACCTATCAGGGAGCTCAGGATCAAAGCTCAGCCAAGACTTTGCAAGGACAAATGTCGCTAATAAGGTACATATCTTTCTCCTTCTCTTTCATTTATTAGCTTGATTAGATATAAAAGGAAGTTAGTGACCATGTTAAGCACTTTTCTGTCTTGGTCTTAAGAGTCTAGAGACCAAGAGGGAATCCAATTGTCTGCAGGGGGATTCACCTACAACAGAAATTGGTGACTCCACTGTGGAGGATCTCTGATTTTTGTTTCCATTCCCAGATATTGTTTTGTCCCTTTGCCCATTGATTTGATATTCTCCATGATGTGTCTCTGATCGTTAGATATTATTGTTGTCTTTTGGTTCGTCTTACACACTAGATTTTTGCATTTTTCCTGAGTTGTTTTGGATTTTTGGGAAAACATCTGACTTTTTAGATATCAGCGCTCCCTTTCCCTTATCACCAAGGCGTTAGCACTCCCTTGCAACCTTCTACAGAGTGTTGGAGCACTCTATGTCCCATTTTGGGGGAGCTCTACCCCTTTTTTCTGCAAAAAAGCTTCTTGGGAGTGGTTTTTCTCAGTCTTTTTTGTTGATTCATCTGCTCAAGGTTTATGATATCTTAGTGTGTCCTTGTTTGGCCTCCAATAATTTGATTTCTAAGGATTAATCATCTCTTGTTTGGATTTTTTTTTACATTTGTCCTTACTTTGCAAAACTCTTTGTCCTTGACGATTTAGAGTCAGTTTGTCGTTTTCTTCTCATTTATCTGATTGAGTGAAAACTTTGTAAGGGAATTCAAAGGTCTATGCACCCTTCCATTTTGATCTTTGAGGTCATCTTGTCCAAGTATTTTTCCTTCCTTTTGATTTTTGGCTTTCTATTTCTTGTTTGATCATAACAAGGGTGTCTTTTGGTTCATGTGAAGTTTGCTTCCAGATTGCTTAAATCTCACAAATCTTGAAGTGCGATTAGCATAAGAAGATTTACATCTACTGGTTATTAGTCACATACAAACTTTTATCATTGCATTGGATTCCTTATTGAGGACTATTGCATGAGGTCATTTCATCTTAGTGTTTGACAGTGAAAGGAAAATCCTTCTCCTTCCCTTAATTAGACATTCATTGAAAGAAAAGATTGTTGATCATTTCTTATGCATGTTTTGGGAACTGAGTCATAATATCATTAGTCTTCACTCTCATACACCTCTGAGTAAACAACAACCACTAAAATCAATGCTTAACTAAAATTTATCAAACTTTTTACATCTTTGTTAGCAAACCTACATTAGTTTAAGGTGTAGGGCTTTGGAATTGGTTGAAAGGATAACTTTCCAAAGCTATCAGACAAACTTAGCATCTTGCAATAGGGAGAGAAAATCCAATTGTCGTATAGGGTTTCTGGGATCCCCCTATCATGCAGGAGTTACGCACGAGGTTTCATTCGGGTGAGTTACGGAGATTATCCCTCAGTGGTTCAACTGTTTGTAGACGTCGGATCATATATTGGGGGTCACTTGAGGGTATACCCACAATTATGTGTGGGAGCCTCTCGATTTATTTTCAGACTTGTTATCCTGGCCATACATTCGGATCGGACTGTCAAATGTACCCACCTAGGGGCTGACTACGAATTGGTGACCTTAGTATCCATAAATTTTAGGGTCCCACACAAGGTGACAGTGAAGGGAAGTATCATTGTACCTAGAACAGACGTTGGTCAATCTCACTCTGGCTCCTTGGAGGGTAAATCTACAATTACTGTGATGAATCTTGAACCAAGGCATAAGTTAATTAAGTAGGTCGCCAACGTAACTGATCCACCCACTCTATCCCTGCCTCTTCCTATTTTGATCTCGCGACATTGGATTTCACCGCCAACTAGTGGTTTCATTGTGGGAAGGTTTTGTTTGATTGTTTTCTTCTCAAATTGATAGCGTGTGTTGGTTGTGTTACTTAGTGGATCTTAGGTCGAGTCAGTGTTAATGGCATCAAATCCTGAGAGTACCATTGGAGGAACCCCTTCTCCTGGGGAACCTTATACCTTTCCATCTTTTGGAAACTTTGGTCCTCCATACATTGCCACACTGAGTCTTCCGAGACTCACCATCGGATTATCGGTTTGGTTGTTCCCCACTCCGGTGATCTCGAATCCTCCCAATGTTTCAACTACACCTAACACTTTAGATGTCATTACACCACCCACACATCAACCTCACGTCGAATTTTCTCCTTCTTCACCCATTAAGTCTCCTTCCCTTTCTCCTTCTTTGTCTAGTGAAAGCTCTAAAGCAAATAGCTAGGTTGATAAGAAGAAGAAGAAATGAAAAGAGAAGAAGAAGAAGAGCTCAAAAAGGACCAAGGCTCCAACAACATTAGATGTTGGATCCAAGCAACCAGCTACTGTTAATAGTAATGGTAGTGTTGATGAGGTCAACAAGATTAAAATGAAGAATCTGAAACCCAAATTCCCTTGCAGTCTTTGTAATGGTAACCACTTTCTAAGGGATTGCCCTGGTATTCCCAAGGTCTTAGAAATGTGGTCCTCTAGGTCATCAACCTCTTTTGGTCATGTCGATGATACCCCATCAACTAGTGATTTTAAGGTTGGTAAGAAGAACACAACTGTCAAATTCCCTTGCATGTTATGCAAAGGTGATCATTATTCTCACCTTTGTCCTCGTATGGACGAGGATTCTTCTCTTTTGGAAAAAATTCAACTTCCAAAAGGTTATCGTAAGCTTTCTCCCAACCCATCATTAGTTGATGGACTGATCAATCCGGTTCCATCCCTGGTCAATTTGGTTGATCAGGTGGTCAATCTAGTTTCATCCTCGATTGAACCACAAACCCAAGTAGTTGATCCAGTTCTGTCATTGATCAACCCTACTCTTCATCAAAAAAGTGTAACCCAAGTAGTCGATATGTTTTCATTCTCGATCGACCCCACTCTCCCATTAGAGAGTGGCACCAAAGTGGTCGATCTTTTTCCACCAGTCGACCCCATTCTCCCCTTGGAGAATGAAACCCAAGTGGTGAATTCAATTTTGTCATCGATCGATCCCACTCCTCCTTTGACAAGTGCCAAAGTGGTTGATCCAGTCCCTTCCTTGGTCAGTCCCACCCTTCATCCAAAGAGTGCCAAATTGATTGCTTCAGTTACATCATCAGTCAATCCCACTCTTCCTCTGAAGAGTGCCTACATGGTCAATTTGATCCCATCATCGATCGATCCTACTCTCCCTCTAGAGAGTAAACCTAATGCTACACACATTTTTCTCGTTGATACAGAATCTACCATGCTGGGGGGAATTCCTCATTGTCCCATAAAACCCCCTCTAAGTAATGAGGCCATCCTTTTTTATTGGGGTGTGCTAACTAGACCTTGTCTTCCCTCTCACATTCCTTTCCATATTATAGTACAGTTTTGTGGTCGGGACGTTCCTCAAATGTTGATAGATGAAGGTGTGTCTGTTATTATTTTGTCCTATGTCTCTTGGCATGCTTTGGGTTGTCCTCAGCTTGCACCATTTACACAGAATATGTTATCTTTTAACAGAAGAACTAGTCAACCTTTAGGAACCCTTCCTTAGTTTCCAGTAACTTTGGGAGGGAAAAATGTCTTTATTGATGTCATGGTAGTTTGAGACCCCTTCGATTTCTCTTTAATCCTTGGGCAGGATTATGTCTATGCCATGAAAGCTATTGTGTCCATTCTTTCTCATGTGATATCTATCCTACACGATGGAAGAATGGTGACTATTAATCAACTTTCATTCATCAGTCCTGAATGGATTACCTCCCTGAATGGTTCTTATATGATAACAATATCACCCCTGTCGCATGTCAATTATGTGGCGTTATCTCCCATGACTTCAACTTCAGACGATTTGGATCCAGTAGTTGACATAATGATCTCTTTGGTAGGGTTATTGAAGCCTGATCTCCTTACCCCTGACGAGACCCTTGACATGTGTTCCTTCCAGAGTGAATTTCTTCCATCCAGTGAAGATCTCTTGGAAGCCATGACCGATTTTTGTCCCTTGACATGGTGTCTTTCTAGAGCATTATTCTCTTGGAAGACATGATCAAGGAGAGTCTACGAGCATAATTTCTCTCTTCTGTGGCAAGCTCGTTAAAAAATGAAACAGAGGCCATGAGCACAGTTTCTCTTCTCTGTAGCAAGCTCGTTAAAAAATGAAACAGAAGCTTTGAGCATAGTTTTCCTCTCTATATCAAGCTCATTAAAAAATGAAACAACAATCTGGGGATTGACCCCAGAGCCTTGAGCATAGTTTTTTTTTTTTGTCAAGCTCGTTAAAAAAATGAAACAGTCACCTCTCTTGAACCTACTTTTCATCCACTCTTATTCTTTTTTCTCCATCTAGTAGAGAAATTGGTGACAACCTCAAAGTCAGTGAATGAGTTGAAGCTTGGAGGGCATGTCTCCAGCCTTTGATGATCATTCTGGAGTTAAGCCACTAGCTTTCAAGATAGGGGCATACCGAGCTTGGTATTTTTTCTTTCTCGTGCTAAAAAAAACATGAGAATGTAACCGAGAAGACGTTTATCACCTCTTAGGACTCACATGGATATACAAAAAAGGAACCCCTTGGAGTCATGTTTGATCTCTTTTCAGACTCTCTAAACATGAAAAGATTGTTGAGTGATCTTGCTTCCTTTCCCACTCGTTAAAAGGTTTGAAAAGAC